>WSFP011532785.1:0-11967 GCA_009831015.1 Picea engelmannii
TCCGTGTATGACTTTCGTGATTGCTCTCCTGTTCAGGTAATCAAATCACATCGTTCCAGGCACTTGTCTTTTATCATTTTCAATGGTCTGATGGGAAATCTGTATTTGCGTAGGATGGAGAGAGTGGATATAAAAAAGCTACGTAGTGGAGCAAAGTTGGTGGGAACAGCAATGTTGATGACGTTATACATGTTAGAGATAATGTTTACAGTGGTTGTAACTGTGAGTTTCTAGGTTAATTATGACTGTTGTAACTGTGAGTTTCTTAGGATCTAGATTGATAGGAGTCGGTGATCTGCATGCTATATATGTAACCTCCATTTGTCTATTAAGTAATACAAACTATTCTTTGTGTGTGAATCTTGTGCAATGGCTTCCCTCTCGATTTCTAACGTGGGATTTCAGAGTTTAGTATTTAGGCCTAATACGTTGGTGGTCATCTTTGATTCCAGATCCTATCTCCTTTTCCGATTGAGATCACAACAGTTGTGGGATTTCAGAGTTTAGTATTTAGGCCTCAAATTATTAAGATTCATTTCTAGGTTGAAGTTGCCAAGAATCACAGGCAGTCTCATTATGGGGCTAGGTCTGAAATTTACAGTAAAAGATGTCTATAATGTTCTTGGATATGTGTGTAGTATTCAATGTTTTTATTTGGTGTGCAGTTTGTGATTTGTAAATTTATATGATTATGAAGAACCAAATATAAAACAGGGTGATGTAATTCAATCTTGTAGTTCTTGAGTGCTTTGGTGCTATAAGAATGCATTACTACTTTGAGTATGTCAACAATTCTATTAAATGCAGTTACAGGTTATCATTGTGTTGGTGTAAAAAGGTCATTTTGTAGGATCGATTACTGAATATTTCAGCATCTTCGGGGTAGTTTAGAATCGTCGGTCCTATAGATACTTCAAAGATGGTGGGAAGAGGTTGTATTTGTTGTGTATGAAGTGGTAGCTCGAAGATGATGGAGAGAAAGAGCATGTCTATGAAGTTCATAGATGGGTGCAACTGCGTATGAGGACCAGTGAGAGAGACATGACAAAATTTGTGTTGTAACCTTTTGTTATGTTTTGTAATTTGTGATTTTGATATTTGTAATGTAAGCATTAAGGGAATGTGTTAGAGATAATGCTTACAGTTGTTGTAACTATGAGTTTCTAGGTTAACTATGATTGTTGTAACTGTGAGTTTCAACTATGACTTTGTGTGAGTTTCTAGGTTTACTAGTTTTAGCTAATCAGATCCACTTTCTTAGGATCTAGATTACTAGGAGTCAGTGATCTACATGTTTTTGTATGTGAATCTTGTGCAATGGCTTCCGTATCGATTTCTAAGTATACAAAAGACCTATTGTTCAGATGTTGTGGTCTCCACATCTTGAATCGCCCAAGGATAACCAGACATCTACGCCTGCCGCTGGTAATAAAGAGTGGATCATGGGCTCAGTTTTGATGGTTGCCGCCACTCTTGAGTGGTATGTCTTGTTCATACTATAGGGGATTATATATTTTTCACAAATCTGTTTCTGAAATTTAGGAGATTATTTACCATATGTATATATAAAAGATGTTTCAGTCTGTAAGGTAGTGTTGTGATTTTTTAACTGAGTTGATTTGATATAATTTATTTTTTTAGCTGATATTTTGTTATATTTTGTTATATTTTTTTTTTAGTGTTTTTTTTTTCTAATAGAAATTTTCTAAATTTTCAATTTATTTTCAAAATTATTAAAAATATAAAAAAGACTAAACTTTTTATGTTTTGGTTTTTTTTAATTTTTTTATATATTTATTTCAAATTTGGTGAGAAATTGTTATATCCATAAAGAGTAATTATTTCTATATAATTTTAGTGTCCAAAACTTTTTCAGCATACTGAATGGATTTCTGCATTCAAAAATAGATTCTACACAACAAAAAATGGTGATTTTGTTTGTATAGATTTATGTCAGTAAATTGTGGAAAAAAAACTAAAACCTTAAACATTTAGATTTAACAATAGTTTTCTTAATTCTATCATCTAAATCTAAATTTGTTGACAATCTTGTAAGATTCTCCCACAAAAATTCCATGAGAAACAATCCCCTCCAATTTTTCACCATTTACACCATGGCAGTATCACTGTGACGACTTCCTTGTCAGAGATTAATCATTTCACCGTCTTATGACAACGGATCGGTGGTCATCTTAACCCTTCAAGACGTGAGGGTTCACTGTCAAATGGTAATTGTCTTAGCCTTTGCAGGCCACAAAATACCATGAGTGCCATGATTTAATTTTTCCTAAGGTCAAAAGGGAAAGTTTTGTTCCTATAAATACTTGAATCATATTGTAATCCATACACAGAGGATGAGACAAGAGCTTGAAATAATTTCCCTGTTTGGAGGTTTGCTCTGAGTTTATGATTTTCTGTTATTGAGTTTGTAAACTCATTTTATTTCTTGATTAATTCATTTTTGAGAAAACGCAGTAATTTTTTGGTTTTACTAATTACGAACTCGGTCATTTATTTATTCTGAGTTTATTTGTTGGAGCTTGTGATTTTAAAATGAGATTAAATACAAAATTGATATTAGAGATTAAATACAAAATTGATATTTCGACATTTGGGACTTCCTTGTTACATATGCGCGGAGTTCCTTTGCTTTACCAAACACCAAAACCCGAAATTTTTGGGCCCACACCCTAATTGCATTTCGCAATTCAGCATTTCTTATTTCATTTTTTTTGTGCATCACGTGTTCGTAAACCCCGAAACCCTGAAGTGTTGGGCCCACATTACATTCACATTTTCGCGATTCGAGAGTTGTTGTGTGTTGGTGTTTGGCATTTGTAATCGCCAAACCACAAACCCTGAAACCCAAAATACTGGGCCCACAACCTTTTCTCATTTCGGGATTCAGCAAACAGTGTGGTTTTTTGTTTTTGTATTCGGTGTTTTTAATCGTCGAAACCCCAATTGACCTCCGTTTTTTCACATTTGGTATCAGAGCCTGCAGTTTATCTGGCAATTGCTTAATTCATTGTTGATTATTCATGTTAGTGCCAACAATTTTACTCTCATATTTTTCTGCGTGAAGGTTTATTTAAGTTCTGTCAATTTTTATAAATGGTTGCATCTGGTAGTAGTTCTTCTCAAATCCAGGTTCCTGTACTGAGTGAGAAGTCATATGACTCCTGGTATATTCGGATGAGGATGATTTTGCGTTCTCAGGACTTGTGGACTTATGTTATTGATGGTTATGCTGAGCCAGCTGATGTTGCAATAGAATTCGCTCTGTCTAATGCTGACCGTGTTTTGCTAAAGGAAAACAGGAAGAAGGATAATAAAGCTCTTGGATTAATTCAACAAGGATTAAATGAATCCATTTTTATGAAGATTGCTAGTGTTGCATCTTCAAAGATGGCTTGGGACATTCTTGAAACCTATTATCAAGAGGTGTCCAAGGTGAAGACAGTCAAGTTGCATAACTTGAGAAGGGATTTCAAAAATATGAAGATGAAGAATAACGAAAGTTTTGATACTTTCATGACTCAAGTAATGAGTTTTGTGAACCATCTCAGGCAGTATGGAGATGATGTTGAGAATAAAAGATTCATTGAGAAAGTGATGAGAAGTTTGCCCAAGAAGTTTGAGCCTGTTGTTGTTCCCATAGAGGAATTTAAAGATTTAAGTTTAATGCAAATTGATGAGTTAACTGATTCTCTTGTTGCTCATGAATCTAGGATATCTACTTATGAAGAAGGATCATTGGAGCATGCTTTCAAATCCCAACTGCATGCTACCAGAGGCAGAAGTAGAGGAAGGTTTCATACTCATGGAAGAGGAGGTCGATTTTCTGGCCCAAGGGACAACATAGATGAATCAGAGTCTGAGCAGAAGCCCCAACAAAATCCTCCTAATTTAAGAGGGAGCAGTAGCAAACCCTGGTAGCAAGAAAATCAGAAGTATGATAAATCCAAAGTGCAATGTTATTATTGTAAGAAGTTTGGGCATTTTGCTAACAAATTTTGGAAGAAACATGCATATGCTAGAAAACACTCTGCACATATCACAAATAAGTCTGAGGATCATCAAAATCCTATGTTTTTTACTTGTAACGTCACTCAGGAATGTGAAAATGATATTTGATTTTTGGATAGTGGTTGCAACAACCACATGACTGGTAATAAGGACTTATTTTCTTCCATTGATACTAGTATCCAGTCTGAAGTCAAACTGGGAAATGATTGTAAGTTTACAGTTAATCGTAAAGGTGTAGTTCCAGTTTACACTAAGAACAATCAAAGAAGAAATATTGATGATGTTTACTTTGTGCCTGGTTTAAAATGAAATCTTATCAGTGTTGGACAACTGATGGAGAAAAAGTACAGAGTGTTCTTCAAGCACAAGGTTTGTACAATCTATGATAAATTTCCCAGCAAACAGTTGATTGCAAGAGTAGAGATGACCAAGAACAGGATGTTTCCACTTATTATGAGAAATGATTTGAGTGGTTCTTTGAATGTTTATAAAGTTGGAAGTTCAGATGAATCTTGGTTATGGCATTTGAGATATGGTCATTTACATTTTAGTGGCTTAGATCAGTTATAGAAGAAGAAGATGGTAAAGGGGTTGCCCTATATTCAACAACCTACAAGCTCTTGTGAGAGTTGTATCCTTGGGAAGCATCACAAAGAGAAATTTGTTTCAGGTGTTTCCTATAGAGCAAAAGCTCCATTGGAAATTGTCCACACAGATTTATGTGGACCTATCACCATATTTCAACCCATCTCAATTTAGAATGCCAAGAAATCATGAGCGTGGTGAGCAATCTGGACATGGTGGACATCAAACAGATTCACAGGTAAGCAATGAATCAGATCCTACTTTAGCTTCATTGAAAAACAGATCTAAAGGACATAAAACTAGAAGTTAAAGAGAATTATATGATCAGAATGAAGAGGTAGATCATATTTCAAATTTTTCATTTATAGTTTATGATCCTGTAAGTTATGATGAAGCTGCTAAAGAGGATGTATGGATAAAAGAAATGGATGAGGAGATTGATTCCATTGAAAGGAATAACACTTGGGATCTTGTCAATTTACCTGAAGGCAAGAAAAGTATTAGTGTTAAGTGGGTTTTTAAGACTAAGCTGAATGCAGAAGGTGATATTTAGAAGTACAAGGAAAGACTTGTAGCTCAGGGGTTTAGTCAACAACCCGGTATTGATTACAATGAAACCTTTTCTCCTGTAGCAAGGATTGACACAGTAAGGATGGTCTTAGCTATTGCAGCTCAGAATAGATGGATCATGTATCAGATGGATGTCAAGTCTACATTTTTAAATGGATATTTAGAAGAAGTTTATGTAAGACAACCTCCAGGTTATGAGATTGATAAACACATAGAAAAGGTTTACAAGTAAAGGAAAGTTTTATATGGATTGAAGCAGGCATCCAGATTTTGGTATAATAGGATTGATGAATACCCAATCAGTGTTGGATTCAGCAGAAGTCCAAGTGAACCAACTCTGTATACAAAGGTAGACTAGAAAGGTAAAATTTTGATTGTCTTTTTGTATGTTGATGACCTGATTTTTACTGGAGATCTATCTGTAGATGATTTTAAAAATTCCATGAAAACAAAGTTTGAGATGATTGATTTAGGTTTGAAGAAATTTTTTCTTGGAATTGAAGTAGATCAATCTGATGATGGCATTTTCATTTTTCAAACTAATTATGCAAATGAAGTGCTTAAAAGGTTTAGAATGTTGAATTGCAAGCCTGCTGCAACACCAATGGCAACTGGTGTTCAACTGAGCAAGTATGATGAAGGATCATATGTTGATCCGACCCTTTATAAGAGGCTAGTTGGAAGCCTTATGTACTTAACAACAACCAGACCTGACATTATGTTTGTTGTGAGTTTGATTTCCAGATTCATGGAGACTCCGAAGAGTACTCATTGGCAAGCAAGAAAGAGGATCCTGAGATATGTTGTTGGAACAACTAATTTTGGTATCCGATACGCATCGAGCTTAAACTTTGAGCTGGTTGGATATACTGATAGTGATTTTGCAAGTTCCATTGATGACAGGAAAAACACATTTGGGTATATTTTTAGTCTTGGATCTGGAGTAGTGGCATGGACATCAAAGAAACAACCCATTGTGACTCTATCTTCCACTGAGGCAGAGTATATTGCAACAGCTGCAGGTGCATGTCAAGTTGTATGGATGAGAAGGGTCTTGAATGAATTGTTGCATAACCAAAATGATGCAACCCAGATTGTCTGTGACAATAAATCTGCCATTGCATTGTCAATGAATCACATTTTTCATAAACAAAGTAAGCACATTGATACAAGGTATCATTTCATTCGAGAGCTTGTAACTTGTAAGGAGTTTTATGTTCAGTTCTGCAGATCTGAAGAACAATTTGCAGACATTTTTATGAAGTCTTTGGGAAATGAATTGTTTAAAAGGCATAGAAATAATATTGGGGTTTACAAGCTGTAATGCATTGTTTACATCAATTTTGTTTTACATGTTTTAGTTTGTTTTTTCCTGAAATGATTAAGAGGGAGTATGTAAGAGATTAATCATTTCACCGCCTTATGATGACGGATCGGTGGTCGTCTTGACCCTTCAAGATGTGAGGATTCACTGTCAAGCGATGACCGCCTTAGCCTTTGCAGGCCACCAAATACCATCACCGCCCTGATTTAATTTTTCCTAAGGTCGAAGGGGCAAGTTTTGTTCCTATAAATACTTGAATCATATTGTAATCCGTACACAGAGGGTAAGACGAGATTGAAAGTATTTCTTGAATCAAATCAGTTATTCCCTGTTGGGAGGTTTGCTCTGCGTTTATGATTTTTTGTTATTGAGTTTGTAAACTCATTTTATTTCTTGATAAATTCATTTTTGAGAAAACGCAGTGATTTTTTGGTTTTACTAATTACAAACCCAGTCATTTATTTATTCCGAGTTTATTTGTTGGAGCCTGTGATTTTAAAAGGATATTAAATACAAAATTGATATTTCGGCATTGGGGACTTGCTTGTTACATATGCGAGGAGTTCCTTTGCTTTACCAAACACCGAAACCTGAAATTGTTGGACCAACACCCTAATCGCATTTCGCAATTCGACGTTTCTTATTTCATTTTATTTGTGTTTCTTATTTCATTTTATTTGTGTGTCGACTATTCGTAAACCCCGAAATCCCGAAATCCGAACCCTGAAGTGGTAGGCCCATATTGCATTAGCATTTTCGCGATTCGAGAGTTGTTGTGTGTTGGTGTTTGGCATTTGTAATCGCCAAACCCCGAACCCCAAAACCCAAAATACTGGGCCCACAACCTTTTCTCATTTCGGGATTCAGCGAACAACGTGGTCTTTTGTTTTTGTATTCGGCGTTTGTAATCGCCGAAACCCCGATTGACCTCCGTTTTTTCACATTCCTATTACTCTAATTCATGGTTTTGAATGTGCAGGCTGCAGTCCTAAAAAAATATTCTGCTCAACTTTCACTTGCGACCTTAATATGTTTTCTAGGGACATTACAGGCAACAGTTCTAAGCTTAGCTCTCGTACGAGATCCTTCCAAGTGGGCATTAGGGTGGGACATCAACCTTTTAAGTGCGGTCTACTCTGTTCGTTTGTCTGTTTTTTTGTTTTTGTCCTTTCGATTGAACATGAATTCAAGATTGCGAGTTTGCAAACGAAAGTAATTTATAGCGTAGAGTAATTAATATTGCTGGGCGCAGGGAGTGGTGGCATCAGCAGTTGCATATTATGTGCAAGGTCTGTGCATGCGCATAAAGGGACCTGTATTTGCCACAGCATTAAGTCCGTTGATGATGATAATCGTGGCGGTTATGGGATCTGTTATTCTGTCTGAGCACATATATCTGGGCAGGTTTGTCATTTCTAATTTTTTTACAACTCAAATTGGAATGGAGATTAATAGTTGCTAAAAATAACATGATTTGAAGTGCTAATTAGTTGCACTGATCCACTGAATACAGTGTGCTGGGAGGAGTTATGATCGCAATAGGGCTATACGCTGTTATGTGGGGAAAATTGAAGGATAGCAAGATCTCAACGGATAAAAATTGTTCCAAGCGCTTCCCAATTCTGAAGAAATACTCCCCAAAAATTTTGAAGAAATACTCCCCAAAAAGGAAAATAAGGCAGATGACATAGAGGCTGCCTAGAACCAACCCCTGAATAATAGGCTTGAACCTCAGCTTTAGAGAGTACAATTTTTCAGTTTGGCATATGGTTATGTAAATCCAATGAAATAACGCGATATTGTGATTATTAGCCACTCCTCTATAATACTCAATATAAATTCTGAATACAACTATCCTATATTATGGCGAACCAGGTGTACTGGATAGAACATAGAAAAAAATCAACTTTAAACAGTTATAGGCACCATTGTCAACACTCGATTATGGACGTTGACATTTCTCTCAAATATGATGAAGTCTCCTGCCTTGAGTCAATTATGTTGATGAGTATAAACTATAATCTAAATATCATATCTATGTTTAATTTACATATCAATAACCTTTTTTTTTTATTATGTAGGAAGAGGATTAATAATTTTTTAAATTAAAATTTCATGTATGGAGAGATTGATTTAGTTAGTTATGATTAATTAAACTTTATTATAATTAATATAATTTTTAAACTTGAAATTAAATCTTTTTATTTTTATAAAAAATCAATTTAATTTTTGGTTTATATTTAATACAAATAAAAAAAATTCATAATTAATTTAAGTTTGATGAATAAAACAAATTTTTCTTTGGATTTTGTCTATCTTTAAATTAATTTAAAATTTAAAGTAAGAAAAAAAATAATTCCAAGTAAATTTTATATGTGGTGTTTGACTTAATTTAAGGATAATTTATTAAAAATTATGAAATTTGATAACTCATTTTCACTAAATATTGATGATAATGATGATGATTAACCTCTATTGAGACTAAATTGGTTTATCAGACCTTAAAAAGGTAAGGGATTACTTGCAATTCTTTAGAATTTTGTTTTTGTGCTCGAAAAATAATTAATGATGATGATGTTGATTTATGTCCACTAAGAATAAATTGGTCTATTGGACCTTAAGAAGGTAAGGGATTACTTGCAATTCTTTAGAATTTTGTTTCTTCTCTAAAAGCATTTTAAGAGAAGCTTTCAAAGATCACCATAGTTTTGTTGAGTCAAAAGGTTAGGAAGGATGATATTGTGACAAATATTTTGAAATTGAGATCTAATCTGGGTATAGGATGGACAATCTAAGAGAAAGTGATTTTCATCTTCAACCCTCTTAGTGTCACTGAGGTGAGACACTCATTCATCCCATGGTGTTTTATGAATTGGAAAACACTCGGTTTCACTATGGACCTCATACTAATTGTTCTTATTTTAGCAATGTTTATTTTTTTCTATACAGTTTTCATAACAAATAGATAAATTTGATATTCTAGATTAGGGTTTATTACCTCATAATACCTTAGATTTATTTCTTCCTATAACTCTTTATCACACCACATTTTCTCCTTAAATTTTCATTTAATAATATTTTTAATAGTATCCTTATTCTACAAATGGTTTCTTTCATGACTCCCTAATGGCCTACCCAATACTAGGCATCTTTATGCCATCCCCGCTTCAATTAAAGGTGGTTATGGCTGGAGTTTGAAGAAATTTTAGGAAGTCTCTTGTCTTCCATGTTGTTTAACTTGTTCTTATACAATCAATATCTAGTCATATTCGTACTCTCAATGGGGGAAAGACTTGCCTCTAAGAGGAGGATATGATAGGGTGTATTTCCCTTAATTTTGAGATTATAGGTTATAAAATTCTTTTGGATTTTCTCTATCTATCTCCATGATTCTCTAGAGATATTGCATCCCCAAATTTTACATCCATATAGAATAATAGGAGTAACAAGAGTCTCAAAGATGATTTTTTTCTTATCCCATATTGAAAGATTAGCTAATTTACAATTGTTTTCAAGCCCATAATAAGCTTTTGATCCGTCATTTATTCTTTTCTCAATGCTATTATTCCAGTTCAACTTATGGTGAATATCGATTCCAAGATATTTGTATGAAATCACTTCCTCCAAGGTGTTTTTTTCATATATGAAAGTATCATATGTGATCTTATTGGATTAATGATCATGACTTTTGTTTTTTCAGTATTAACAACCATATCGATATTGGAGCAAAAATCATTGAGGATTCTTAGTTTCTTTCAAATATTGTGGGGACTCCTCAACATAAGAATGATCTAATCAACATAAAGAAGAATATTGATGACTATACCTGTGAGAGTTGGGCCGACATGACCTGCTTCTTCCAAACAATCTTCTAACTTGTCAATGTATATGCCAAAAAGGGTAGGGGAGAAGGGAAAATATTGCTTGACTACAATATTGCAGTTAATTTCTTTCGAGCATCTCTCATTATCCTTAAAATTGGAAATAACATTCTCATACAACCTTCTAGCAGCAACCCTGAACTCAAAAGACACTTTTATCTCTTCCATCCTATCCCAAAGGTTTTTCGTGGGAACTGTGTTTCTAAAGTCAACAAAACAACACAAAAGATTGGTTTTAGTGTTGTGGAACTCCTTTGCAATGATCCTAAGGGTAACAAGATGGTCTAAAGTTGAATGATACCTCCTAAATCCAGCATGGCATTTAGCTATTTTACCACGACTTTCTAGCCAAAGGCTAATCTTTTTTTCCAAAATATTTCCATATAGCTTGGTTAAAATCAAGCTAATCATAATGGTCCTATAATTAGAGGGAATGTTTATATCCCCATTTTTAAAAATAGATACAATGAGGCTTTGTGTCCAGGGTTTAGGGAATCCTTGCTTAACTACTAAGTTGAAGAGCTTTTGTATGTGAGGGATGAGGATAGGCCCTCCGATTTTAAAAATTTCAGCTTGGTAGCCTTCAATGTCCTTAGTTTTCCTATTTGCAAGTCACTTAACCTCAAACTATATGTCATCCAAAGAACAAATTTCATTCTCTATAGGAACAATAGGATTGGTCTCCATGGCATTAGGGAAATCGTAAATACATTTAAGGTAGGAATTACAATCCCTTAATGGAATCATGTCGTTTTATTTAGTATTGTGAATTAGAATTTCCCCTGAGAACTTCTTAGGATCAAGCTTAGATAGGTGTAAAAACTGCTCTTGCCTTTTATTTATATAGTACTTTTTTTCCTATTAATTAGAGATTTGTGTGTATTGATCTTATCGAGTTTGAAGGAATCATTAGAAGCATCCCTAATGAATTTCCTAGCAGTTTTACATTTTTTTATCATACCAAGGGTTGATTGTTCTATTCTTCTTTGTATATGACACCTTGAAAGAGAACTTGTTAATAGAAATGGAAAGGGTAGTTGTAAAATTATGATAGAGGTATTCAATGTTGTCCTTATAAGTTAGGAGATGTAATTTAATTTTTAAATCATTTAAGAAAATATCAACTTTTGTCAAAAAGCAGTTGCTTTCGATTATTAGAATTTTCTTCAATGGTTCTCCTTTGCATGGGAAAGTTTAGAATTAGGGTTGAAGTTTTATGATTAGAGTCGGGTTCATGGTAATTTAAAAGGTCAAACATTACTATTTGGTTGGAAATAGGGTTATCGGATATCACGTAATCCATGACACTACTACCTAGACCATGAATACAAGTCATCTCGTTGGACTAGCTTAGTACCAAACAAATTCTGAGTTAAGTCTTCACATCTTTCTTTGTAGCTATTAGTTAAAACAAGGTCATGATCTAGCCATAAAGGATTATTGTTGGAATCATTGCTTAAAAGAATAGCCTGGTTAATTGCACTTCTAGCATTAAAGTCTCTTAGTAGGAGGATATTACCTTCATTTCTCAAAGTTATAAAGTAGTATTATAGGGACAATTTCTATTTAGATTTTTTT
>WSFP011532786.1:0-11967 GCA_009831015.1 Picea engelmannii
TTTTCACATACAAGTATCCCAATAAAAGTAGATTTAATGTGACCTATATATGATTGTTAGCAAACTGAAATATGGAGAGAATGAGTAAAGAAATCAGATCTGAAAAGAAATGGAGTTTTAGGTAGGTTTTAAGAGTAGACTCTCCTTGAGGCTAGCCCAATAAAACCCTAGAGGTAAACCTGCAAAAGTTGTGAGAAAAACTACAAAAATAGATAGAATGTGAGTAGATCTAGATGGCAAAACAAAATACTTTGAAATACCCAAATAAACACTTCACTAGATCTATGATAATACTACCACAAATCTATCCAAACAAAATACTTTGCTTGGAGCTTCTACTCTAGATCTATAAACTTGAAGCAAGAATGAGAGAGAAAAATAGAACAAGATCACCTCAATAGTAGCAAGAAGTAACAAGAATATTCTTTGTTTCTTCAAATCCTCCAAATCCTTTCTATTACTCAAGAGGAGAGTCTTGCAGCAACATGTTGCTCCAACACTGTCAAGAGAAAAATGGAAAGGAAGCGCAATGAACAAGAGAGAGAGAGAGGGGAAAATCCAGTAGCATAACAATAGCTCAAGATATGGTGTCAAATGAGTGAGGGAGGGGTTCTATTTATACTTGGGAAGACAAAGCTACCCCTCTTGGATGAGTTACAAGTGTCAGACATCAAAGAAAAGTCACTTTTAGGGTTTTGGTAAAGGGTTTTGGCATGGATGGATGAAGTTGAAATGAGTTGGAGTGAGTTGGCAAGGCTTTGACAAGTTAAATGATGAGTTTTAGGGTCTAGGGAGGCATACCAAGGGATATAATAAGTCTCCCATTAATTTTTTTATTATTTTTTCACTTTTTGGAGAATTTCTAGAAGGAAGGCACACCACTCTAGGAAAAGTGACGTTTTTGTTTAATTGCTTGGTGAGGGGGTGATGTGAGGGTTGGAAAAGGTTAGGAAAAATCTCTCTCACCTTTATCCATCTTTACTTTACCCCATTTTCTCAAAATTACAAAAATGACATTTTTCCTATGTCATGACTTAGCAATTAAAATTGTTGTTTTGACTGATTGAGACTCCCGGTGGACAACAACCTAGCAAAAGTTGTCCGACTGAGCTTAAACTTGGTACAAGGGTGTAGGGGTTCTCATTCCATTTTTTTTGCGCACAAATACTCCTAGCAAAAGCCCAAAGACCTAGTTTTTACAATATTTGCTCAAAAACAATTAATTAATTAAATAATTAAACCTTCAACCATAGGAAAATTTAATTAATTTAATTAATTAAAAAAAAACTTATCTAGACTCAACGAAATTCCGCGAAACTTTATAAGATGTCATACATGGTCATTTACATCATTCCTAAACAATATATACCAGAAGATAACCCCATTAGAATGCCTTTCACCACTTTGTAGGAATTATTATTGCTGGTGGGAGGGAAAAACTCAAGGGAAATTAATAAGGCTGAAAAGCCCAATTAATAACCTGAGGATAAAAAAACCTCGATGAAAGGAACTCTCCTAATGAAGAAATCCCAAGGTAGTTGACCTAAATATGACCCATGCAGACCTATTACATTATTAACCCGCGCAGGGGTGCGGAAATTCTGTGTACAAAAATATGTGCTGGAGGCAAAAATTGCCCACTAGAACCAAACTGTCTTCGACATATTTTCATCTGATGATGCATATCTTCATGGCACATGGATTTGACCCCCTAGTTGAATAGTCGGTCAACAAGTCCCTAGATGTGTTCTAGTGAATCCTTGCTCGGTGCTTGGATTGATCCTTGGTTGTGTACTGTTATCGCACAGTTTGTAGTTTAGGTCAAAGGCTAAAGGATAGAGATCAAACTGGCATAACGGGAACCTTCCCCACCCAATGTCACCTCAATGGGGAGGTTCTTTCTATTTAGGGAGGTTAGCCCAGGGGAGATGTCCCCGACAACCTGGGGTTTTGAAGAGGCTAAGGTATAAAGCAGAGTTAAAGTTTTCTCCTCATAGGTCACCACCTAGGTCAGATAGTCCGGCTAAACAGCCAATAATGAAGTGTATGCCCTATTGAAAACACCTGCCCGAAACAAGACAACAACAATACAATATATATATGCAAGCTATAACTCAAAGGGTTAGTACTTCAATAACTATCTTCTATCATTTAATAAGCAATGTATAGCAATAGATACAAATGAAGTCAATGTTTTGTCAATTAGCTATGAAAGAGCATCAATTCATCAATATCTATGAAGATGATTAAGCTAACAATGCATCCAATCAACAATTTTCTCAATAAATGCTTCAAATCATCATTTAATTGCTTATATTCAAATTTTGCTGCGTCAAGATGAGATAACCAACTATGACGTCAGCCCTAATTAAGTTAGCTTGTTAGTTAGGGTTTCAAATTTATAGTTTTGAGAGTGGTTTTGTACACTAAAGCTTCAACGTTGGAGGCCAGAGATCAGTGCCTTAGGCTATATGGAGTCAGAAAAGATAAGGGCACAAGGTCTTGGAAGGATGAAGACTTAAAGACTAGAAGGTAGGGTTCTAAAGTGTTGCAAAGGCAGGGCCCTAGAATCAAAACCCTAGGGGAAAGAGGCTCACTCCGGTGTTGCTTAAGCAAGGCCTCGTGCTCTTTCCTCCTTCTTTAGGTCAACTTGGCAAAATGGCTAGCATAAATAACAAATTTAAGGGAGAAAGTGTTGTAAAGACAAGGCTTTCAAACCCTAGAAGATGAGGGCCCTAGGTGTAGATAACCTAGGCCTAGGACGTCACCCTCTTTCAATCTATAAAATCAATGCTAGCTTAAAGGGAAGAAGCAAGGTGAGTGTAGAAAAGGCTAGGCTCAATCATCCTTCTTCAATGGCTGAAAAAATCTCTCTCTAAGGGGACATATAACAAGGACCTACTTGTGTGCTTGTTACCTAGGGTTTCAAATCAACAATTTAATAAGCAAATGCAAGAAATTAAGCCTACAACCATTCAATTAAGAAGTTTTGCAAGAAAAATCACTTACATATCATGAAGAGAAGCATATGCAAACCCTAGTTGTAAACCTTCCTTGAGAGAAATGCCATAAGATGCCAAAAAATCCTTCCAATAACAAGTGCGCCTCACTTTAGCAAGAAAAACTACCCTAGGAGGGTGCAAAAATCAGACTTCACAAGTGTGAGTGAATTGTGTTATGTCAAAATGAGGGAAAACATCCTCAATATATATCATCCAATGACCTTTAATTAAAATTAGATCATTAAAACAGCCGACAAGGCTAATAACTAAAAATCATACTGTTTTACATTAAACTGCTAAACAAAATCCTAAATGAGCAATAAGAAAGACGTCCAGCCCCTTTGAGGGAGACGTTGGCCCTTTTTAGGGCAAAATACAACACTAGAAGACAAACGTTGGCCCTCATTGGGCCTCCAAGCTCTCCCACACGTGCCAAACTGCTCTGTCAAAGTGCCAAACACTAGTGGTGACGTCATGGCTCCTAGATGACGTCCTGGGGCATCTGGAAGGACACGTTCCACCTGTAGTGGGTCAACCCCCTTGGGCTGGGCTCAGCCAAGGCATCCTGGATGAAAACGTCCTCCTTCTTCTCTTGTGCAAAGGCCCGACCAATCACTGTCCTGTCTCTGCCCCTGATGGGGTCCCAACAACCATCTGATGGGCTCTTCAGCCCCATGGAGGTCCGAACTAATCATCTCCTCATGTGTACCGGTCCACTTGGTACCTGTCCGTCGGGCATGGTCCTGCACATCAAAAACTTCTCCCTCCATGGGCTCATTAGTCCTAGGGATCATAGCAATGTTAATCATATTTCATCATTAATTTTATCAAATGCATGCATAAAACCCGTAGCGTATCATCTAATAGCTCAAAGACATTACAATGACCTACTATACAAAGCTGAAGAAAAAGACAAAATGCCCTATTGGGCCAGCATCCATAAGATGAGGAAAGTTTCCAAAGGATATTATCCAAGCCATGTAACATGAGGTGGTATGGTCAAAGGATGTCCAGACATAGTGAAAGACAGGGGTGATATTATCCGTGGGTGCCTTTCTAGGAGGCGAGTTGTACCTGTCATGGATGCAATTCTTTCGAAGCCCTTTATTGCCTTTATTCTTTCTTTTCTTTATTACTTTTTCTTTCTTTTTATTTCAAGGTCTAACTAGAGGACACTGCCTTGGCGTGGTGACCAAAGCTGACAGTGTTACCCAAAAGTACTTTCACAGAAATGATAAGGCTGGCTCGTGATGAGACCCCCTTTCCCTTGGCCATGCAACCAAAGGTCACTGCCCTGGCGTGGTGACCAGATGATGGCAATGTCATACTGCTAGGTACTCATGAACATAATGGGCTAGCTCGTGATGAGACCCCCCATCCTCTTGGCTAGGTCTTGTTTTGTTATTTTTCTTCGGGTCCCTCTTGTTTCTTGTTGAGAGGCTTTTTATTGCCTTCTCGGGGATCCCTGGGCGAGGCATCTCTAGGTTTTATTTTTATGGCTTTTATCTCTTACCAGCTGCTTTTACCTCCTGGGCCTTTAGCCCCTTCTTCCCACAAGATAAGGTGTAACCCCACAAATAGGTCATCCTAACGTCCAGACTAGGGGAATGGGATAGATGAGTGGGAGATAAGATGTAAAAGTGATAATATGATGGGAGCGGACGATGGCTCTTCAAAATCCCCCCTGGTGGCTAACCAAAACCTATGGGCACAAGCTTGCTAGGGTACCCCGTCAATCCTCCCAACCATGGTCAAGTGGGCTAATGTAAGATCCAAGCAATCGTCAGAAATGAAAGGAATTTGATGTATATTTTTTACGGTTAAAATGATCAAATATGACACATACCATGATACTTGGACCAATTACCTCATGGAGCAAGAGTCTTTTCCGATACAAGTCCAAGCCGAAGGTGATGGATGCTGCTGCTGCTAATATGACAAGTATAATGAAGAAGAAGGAAGATGGGCCCTCCAGGGCCATGCACAGGTCAATCCTGCTCTCGATACTCCATGTCTAGGACCTGTGGGCCTCAAGACATGATCTCCTAGTTATCCCTAGAAATCGGAGATAACATGTACCTTGGTGGATAATACCCTAGTGGTGATCTAGGGCCCCTCGACACGTTCTGGGGTATCCTCTTTTGGGATCAGTAATTTCTTGGTTAAGTACCAAGCCAAGATGATGTGCGATCTTCTTCTCTCTCGGGATGGTCCATGAGACCTAGGAGCAATTAAGAAGAAGGACATGATCACATCATTGACCTTCCTCTTATGCTGGGATGATAAAAGCTTATAAGTTGTATCATGAGACCTTTGTGGATATTTTGCCATTAAAGAAGAACCCCCTCTTTATTTTGTTTAAGTCACGTCCTCCCTTTTGTTTATGTGGTTTGGGTCTTTGTTAGCCACTTTGACTTGTTGACTTTCTAATTTATATTTTATGATTAAAATATTAATTATTTATTTTGTTTAATTGTTGGGTTTTAATCTAACCGTAAAATTAGGTCTAATTTGTAAACCCTAACCTACCCACCTAAACTATAAATAAGAGACCTCTCCCCTCACTCTCTCACTCATTATTCATTTCTCTTCATTCAAATCTCTTAATCTGAAATTTTTGTTGCAACCTCCTTGTTTGTTCTTGCTGGTATATGGTACGACCCTCCTTGGATATTATCCTCTTGCTGAGAGAGTGTTGCGGCCTCCTTATTTGTTCTTGATGGTTTAAGGTGCGGCCTCTTGGATTGTTCTTGCTGGTTTAGTGTGCAGCCTCCTTGGACAGTTCTTGTTGGTATAAGTGCCGCCCTCTCCTTGGTTTCTTTCTCTAGCTGGTATAAGGTGCCAACCCTTATTGGATCCTCTCTCTTGCTGGTATTTTGGTGTGGCTCCCTTCTTTGCGCTGGTATAGTGGTGTGAATCCCTTCCTTGAGCTGATATGGTGGTGCAGCTCCCTCCTTGGTTGCTGGTATAGAGTGCGGCCCTCCTTGGATCCTTCTCTTGCTGACCCCTAAGGGTATTTCTTCAGCTGCCACTATCTCCTTGCCTTTTGCTGCTACTTTCCCACTGTTGTTTCACTTGTTTTTTGTTGTTGTCCCATACTTGTGCCACCCTTTTGCTGCCTCTGTTTCCTTCTATATAACCTAGGTTTGTTGTCCTTATTAGGGTTTGTAAGGAATCCCTCTAACTACTGTTATAACTAGCAGTTTGTTTTGGACAGTTTTTGTTAAGGCTATAAGTGGCTTTCTTTTGGACAGTGGTGTCTTTGTTTCAGCCTAGTACTTGTTGTTTGGTATGCTGGCTTGTTTTCTGATTTTTCCCTAAGTTCTTCTTGGAAAAACTGTTCACAAGATCACAATGAGATCTACCCCTCAGGGTTTGATCCATGATCCTTAAATCTTTTTCCGAGCATACAGAAAAGAGGACAACAACAAGCTCATTAGGTAAATTTGTTCCTTGTTTTTGCTAAAGTAATGTTCAGATTTGTTCTTTGCTTTTGCTAAAGGTAATGTTCGGATCCATTGTATTATTTTTGTTATAGGTTTACATCAGCTTTTGTGAATATATTGCTGATCCAAAACTATAGTAGTAAATAAATCTGAAAAGATATTTCTGTTCTAGTTTGCCCTTAAAATTCTAACACTAATTGATAGTTTCCTGACAAGCTTGGGATTTATCAAAAGTAAAGTTGATTCTAACATTTACTTTAAGGTTATGAATGATGAGACAGTTATATTGCTACTATATGTAGACGATTTATTCTTGACAGGAGAAGAAAAGCTCATCACAGATTGTAAGAAGAAGCTTGTTGCAGAGTTTGAAATGAAATACCTAGGCTCAATGCATTATTTCTTAGGTCTTGAAGTTTGGCAGAGTCCAGAGAAGATATTCCTTAACCAAGGGAAGTATGCAGTTGAAATACTGAAGAGATTTGACATGGTGAAATGTAAAGCCATGAACACACCCATGAAAACAAATTTGAAGCTCTTGGTTGTTACATCGTCAGAGTTGGTTGATGCTACTCTATATAGACATATTATTGGTTTGTTGATGTATCTGACAAATACCAGGCCATATATATGCTTTGCAGTGAACACCTTTAGTCAGTATCTGGTAGAACCCAGATATGTTCACCTTGTAGCTGCAAAGCATGTGATGGGATACCTTAAGGGTACATTGGATTTGGTCTCTGTCATATTGGAGATCATGACTTCACATTGTATGGTTACACTAATTCAAATTGGGCTAGAAGTGCTTCTGATAGAAAGAGCACTTTAGGATGTTGTTTCAGTCTAGGTTCATTAATGACTTCATGGAAAAGAAGGAAGCAATCCAGTATTGCTCTTAGCACGACAGAAGCGGAATACATTGCAGCATGTTCCGCAAGTTGTGAAGCCATATGGCTTTGAAAGTTGTTGATAGGTCTGTTCGACCTGGAGATGGAAGCCACTGTGATTCTATGTGATAACCAGAGTTGTATAAAGATGACGAAGAACCCAGTGTTCCATGATAAGTCGAAGCACATAGAAATTTGGTATCACTACATTCACGATATGGTGCAGAGGGGAGTTGTAAAGCTCCAATATGTTGGCACAAATGAGCAGGTTATAGATGTATTGACCAAGCCTCTGTCTCGTGTGAAGTTTGAGTACTTCCAAGACAAGCTTGGTGTTGTCTAAAAGGATCTCCCTCGAAAGGGGGAGTGATGTTGATGATACTATAGTATCTTGACCAATAGCGGGTAGCTCCTTTAGGATTTTATATCCTAGGGGATTGATCATCCCTAGGAAGATCCCGAAGGTCCAGTAAGGACGGTTTGTCAAAGTACCACGTGGTAGCTTGTTAGGATTTTATATCCTGGGGAATCTTATGATTCTTGGGCAGATCCCGAAGGTCCAGTAAGGACGGTCTGTCAGAGTACCACAAAATGTTGTTGTTGCACCTGCCTCATTCTTTTGCCATATGTTGATGATGTTGTATCAACCTCGTGTTGTTGATGATGTTGTATTAGCTTCGTGTTGTTGATGATGTTGTACTAGCTTCATGCTATTGATGTTGATGTTTCAACATTCATGCTGCTGATGATGATGATGCTACTCTAGCTCCATGCTGTGAACGATGATGATATTGATGATGAGAAAAACTTTCGATGATTTGTAGATGTGCCAGTCAGTGTTCCATATGCTGTTGATGATGCTGCCCTCGCTTTCTCTTGATGATGTTGTATTGGGTTATGTTAGTAGAATAGCCTTCTCGTTAAGGGCGAGTGTTGAAATATTGTAACTTCGAAGAATATTCTAATTATAATTGAGTTATTATCTTATATATCAAATCCCCTTTTGTGGATTGATCATGTCGGGTCTTGTTTAAGACAAAATCTCCTTTTGTGGATTGGTCAAACCATATTTATATGGTGGTATTTGTAAAGTCGGCCCCTAGGGTTCATAAAGTGGTTTTAACCACTCTTGGAAGAAGTCTTCCCTACTAAGTGAAGAGACATAGTCCTACCGCCTCCTCAATTAGTATTTATAAGTAAGGATGGCACCTCATTTGTTCATTCACTCACACACACTTCTAGTGCGCATCTTTTGAAGGAAGTTGTAGTTGCAAGAAGGAGAAGAGAGACGCATGCTCGGTCTTGGTTTATCTTTGGTGTTTTTGGTATTAAGTCTTGGCATTGTATTGGCAATCTATTATTAAGGAAGTTTTTGTTGGGTTTTCTCCCCCATGAGGGTTTCCCGGGATAAAATGTTGTGTACCTTGTGATTGTGTTTCTTTCAGTGATCCTACTTATGCTGTTGTTTTGGAAATGCTCAAGTAAATTGAAAAGAACCTAATAACAACATTAAAACTTAACATCACTCTAATTTTTGAAGCACTTGAATATGTTGTATTGAATCCTTCTTCATTTCATGACGTTTCCTTGGAAATTATGCTCTTTTCCTCGTTCATACCTAGAAGGGTGATGTGGTGCTCTAGTAAGTTGATTTTCATTTAGGATGGGTTGCCACTGGGTGGGTCTATGAAAAGTCGTCGTCTGTTCCCTCCATACTTACCACTTTCCATCTTTATTTCTTCTATCTCCCCTATCCTTGTTTGGGCATTGGGATTGGATACACTAGGAAGGGTTGTACCTTGCCTTGTGGGAAGAAGGGGCTAAAGGCCCAGAGGGTAAAAGCAGCTGGAAAGAGTTAAAAGCCAATGTTGAAACCTTTGAGATGCTTCGCCCAGGGATTCTCGAGAATGCAGTGAAAATATTCTCAGTAAAAAAAGGGGACCCAAAAGATACATAAACACTCAAGGTACTAGTTGATGGATAGGAGGTCTCATCACGAGATGGCCTATTATGACCATGGGCATGTAGAGGTATGACACTACCACCTATCTGGTCACGAAACCAGGGTAGTGGCTCTTGGTGGCATAGCCAAGAGAAAGGGGGTCTCATCACGAGCCAACCTTCTCATTTCTGTGAAATGTTTGTGGATAATGCTGTCACCTCTGGTCATCAAGCCAGGACAGTGGCCCTCAACTATTCCCTTGAAGCACAAAAGAAAAAGATCAAAAGAAATAAAACTGAGAATGAAAGTCAATGAATGGGGTAGGAAACAATTGCATTTATGATAAGGTGCAACTCGCCCTCTACAAAGGAACCCATAGGAAAGACTTTACATTTCCCTGTTATTACATGCACCCCATGCCCAAACACTTACCCCATGCCACCTCATACACTTACATGACTTGGATTAGATCCCACCTGGGAAACACCCCAAACTTAAGAGAGGTTAGCCCAATAGGACACCCTGAGACCTTCTCCAAACCTAACTTGTAAAATTGCATAATGTCTTTGATCATTTGTCTGGGTTAAGGTGGGTTTGATGCACGTGTTTGGGTAATTTAATTATTGGATGTGATTTACATGATATGATCCCTGTGACTTATGAACCCCTAGAGGGCGTACTTTTTGTTGCTGTAGGACCTTTCTCGGTGGACAGGTACACATGAGGGAATGATTAGCTCGTACCTTCATGGGGCTTAAATCCCACAGATGGATGTTGCAACCCCAACCAGGGGTAAGAATAAATTGAAGACTTGTATTGGGAAAAAGGACGTTGTCTTTGGAGGCACCCTAGCAGACCTAAACCCAGGGGGACCTTGCTCTTTGTAATGTCCCCACTTTGGGACATCATTATATTACAGAGTGTTATGATGACCAGAGTAGCCAGATGGAGGTTATAGTGAGTACATGGGCTATTGAGGGGTTTTTTTGGGTCCGGCTTGCATCGCTCATCTTATTTCATCATCATGATCCATTCCACACATCTTGGCTTTGGTTCTGTTGCATTTCGACGATTTCCGTAATTTTGAGTTATTTTGGGCTATATGTTAATTAAATTCACTCAGGTCATATTGGGCATAATACTTGGAGTCTTGGAGGAACCTCTTAGTGTAATAGCTCATTGGAATCAGGAGCAATAACACTATAGGATAAGATGATGAGAAGTGACTTTCAGTGGCCAAGGAAGCCACAAGGAGGGATAAACTACTTTTTAGAGGAAAAATGGTTAATTAATTAATTAAAGTAATTTAATTAATTAATTAATAATTAAATAAAGTAAAAGTCACTTGGAGAGACAAGGTGAGCAGGGAGGATAAAAGAGAGACAGGGGCCTCTATTCTCTGATTATGTTGATTATCATTTGATATCTGTCTTCTTGCTAGTGATCCCATGCACTTGGGGGTTTTGAGGGTTTTGACTTTGTTATCCACCACTTTAGGGATAACTAAGGAGATTATGTCTCAAGGCCCACAGGTCCTAGACATGGAGTACTAAGAGCCAGATCGACTTGAGCATGGCCCTGGAGGGCCCATCTTTTCTTCCTTCCGTGCCTCCACTTTGTCAGCAGCAACAACATCCATCACCCCGACTTGGTCCTGTAGCAGAGATGGATCTTGCTCCATGAGGTAATGAGTTCAAGTATCATGGTATGTGTCACTCTGATCCTCAAAACCTTTGAATATGTGAATTTAGTTCTTTTTGTTTCTAACGGGTGCTTGGATCTTATACTTATCCACTTAACCATGTCTGGGGGGAATGACAGGATGCCCTAGTAATCTTGTGACCATAGGTTTTGAGTTTTCATTGGGGGGTTCATGAAGAGTCATCATTCGCTCCCATCATACTTACCATTTTCCATCTTACTCCCGCTCATCCATCCCATTACATTGGTCTGGGCATCGGGTTGGCCAATTATTTAAGGGTTGCACCTTACCTTGTGGGAAGAAGGGGCTAAAGGCCTAGGGGGTAAAAGTAGCTGGCAAAATAAAAAGCCTAAAAAATAAAACCTCGATATGCTTAGCCTAGGGATCCCCGAGAAAGAAATAAAAGGTTTCTTGGCAAGAAACAGAGGGACCTGTTGCCGTCCTTATACACACTTGCAGACGTGAGTTGAGTTCGGCTCACTCAGTGTGTCCTTGGAGGCACAATGCCTAGGTTTACAGCCCACGCTGTCACTTTGACCGAAACCTCTTCCATCTAGGCTTATTCCTAGGGAAGCCAAAGGGGGTAGACCTTAGTTACTATGTGAATTAAGTTAGATTCTAGGAGTTAATTTAAATTTCTTAAGGTTAGAGGGGATTCTAATCCTAAGATGCTAAGGCAACCATGCAATGTGCAAGGGTTAGCATGAAAGTCAAGTCCTTTCCCTAGGTCAACTAAGACTAGTGCCTATAAATTGGGTAAGGGGTCAACTATGTTTCAAGGTGGTTAATTACAAAAGAATTACAAGTTACAGATTTACAATAAAGAATATCATGTACATTCATTCACAAGCTTTACAAAAAGAATGATATATCACAATTACAATCTAACCAAGTATGTTTAATGTGTGCAGGATAAAGAAGACTCAAGCATCAATCACATCATCATTTACACTAGATTATCAACATATTACTTCATCAACAAGATTAT
>WSFP011532789.1:0-11967 GCA_009831015.1 Picea engelmannii
GACTCAAATAATAATAATAATAATAAGTAGAATACTCTTTGCAGTTACAATATTTCAACAAAGGTAAGAAACCCCAAGGTAAGCACTCTCACTTTCACTCTCATTTATCTAAAATGATATTCTTTAACTATAAAAGGTTAGGTCATTATGCAAAACACTGCAGGAACCCTCCTTCATAGCAGAAGCAAAGAGGGAGGTTCCATGCTTCAGTTGCAACTAAGGAAGAAGAGCCTCAAAGAAGAAGAACCAGAGCTGCTACTAAAGAGCAAGAACAACACAGAGAATATTATCTTGTCTCAACCCTCTCTGGTATTGTCACCAAGTCAGAAGAAGTTTGGTTAGTGGACAACAGGGCCTCCAAACACATGACAAGTTTCAAACAGAACCTTGTGAACTATCGAGATAAGAAGTTCAATGTGAAGGTAGAATTGGGTGATGATGGCACCTATGACATCAAAGGGTTTGGATCAGCATCTTTTCAGCTTCAGACAGGCAATGTATTTCATATCGATGAAATTATTTATGTTCCTGGATTAAAGAAAAATCTTATCTCAGTTGCAGTGCTAGAAATCATAGGGTACTCAGTAGCCTTCTCCAAAGGGAAGGCTCTTATGTGGCCCTCAAATGGGAGTTTGAATTCAAGAACTTAAGAGGGTGGAATTTATAAAGTCATTGGTCAAGTTATTCAAGCATTAGCTCACGAGATGATCAACCCCTTCAAGCTATGGCACAGAAGGTTTGGACATCTCAACTACAATGCTCTCCCAGGTATTCAAAATATGGTAACAGGTATGCCAGTTTTTTTCATTTGAGCATGATAGCATTTGTAGAGGTTGTGCTCTTGGTAAAAATACAAAGAAATCATACCCTCGCAGTGATAGAAAATATAATGGTATTTTAGATCTTATTCATTATGATCTTTGTGGACCTATGAATGCTCCGTCAATGGTTGTCTTTATTATATCATTTTTATTGATGATTGTTCTCGTAAAACTTGGATTTATTTTTTGAAAATTAAGGATGAATCTTTCAGTAAATTTCAGGATTTTAAGAATCTTGTTGAGAATCAAACAGGTAGACACATCATTTTTTCATAATAGACAATGGAAAAGAATTTGACTACCACAAGTATGATGATCTTTGCCGGACTTTCAGGATTAAGAGGGAGTTGATTGTACTTTATAATCCTCAGCAGAATGGGGTTGCAGAAAGAAAGAACAGGATGATTTGTGAAGCAGCCAGAGCCACGACGTATGATCAAAATCTTATGTTGTCTCTTTGGGTCGAATCTACAAGCATTGCAGTCTATATTCAGAACAGGTGTTCTCATAAAGCCCTAGAAGAGAAAACTCCAAAAGAAGTCTTCACCGATAAGAAGCCTTTAGTTGACCATTTGAGAATCTTTGGCAGTCCTGCCTACATTCATATACCTAAAGAAAAGAGGACTAAGTTAAAGCACTCTGGAAAGAAAGGAACTTTTGTGGGATACAGTGAGACCTCAAAATAATATAGAATCTATGTACCAGGGAAAATTTTCATTGAGGTCAGTAGAGATGTGACCTTCCATGAGGAAGCAGCCTATCGTCATTCCAGAGAACTTCCATGTGATACAAAGGAGCAGAAAGCTCCATCTCCAGAGCCTTCAGATGCACCACTTCCAAATGAGCAGAGGGAGGAGGCCAGATAGATTTCAGTGGATCCCATAAGGGATTATGTCGAGTTTCCCTTAGAGAAACCTCATGTCAAAAGGAAGCCAGCTCGGTGCCCTAAAATTCTAAAAGAAACAGAAAAGCATGCAGCACCTAAAGGTACCTTCAGAGAAAGCAAGAAACCAGATAAATACTCAGGTCTTATAGCTCAGCTAAATCTTGTAATTGACTCAGAACCTTCCACTTTTGAAGAAGTTGCCAAACATAAAGTATGGAAGGATGCCATGATAGAAGTATACGAGTCAATATTGAAAAATGATGTATGGGAAGTGGTCCCAAGACCTCAAGGTAAATCAGCAGTAACTTATAAATGGATTTACAAAATAAATCATGTAGAAGATGGTAGTGTTGAAAAATTCAAAGCTATATTTTTGGCTCATGGCTTTTCTCAGAAAGAAGGAATTGAATATGGCGAGATCTTTGTTCATGTTGCCAAATATACTTCTATCAGAATCATTATCTCTCTTGCTTCAGTGTTTGATTGGAAACTTCACCAAATGGATGTTAAGATTGCCCTTCTTAATAGTGAAGTTGAGGAAGAGGTTTATATAAAGTAGCCTGGGGGTTTCTTGATCCATGGGAAAGAATCCCATGTCTGCAAACTCAAGAAAGCCTTGTATGGATTGAAACAAGCTCCAAGAGCTTGGTATGGAAGAATTGGCAGTTTTCTTCATAATCTTGGGTTCTCCAAGAGTATAGCAGATCCTAATATTTATATAAAGATTGTGAAGAATCATCATGTCATCTTGGTTTTATATGTGAATGATTTGTTCCTTACTGGAGAGGAACATCTGATAGCCCAGACTAAGAGGGAGTTATCAGCAGAATTTGAAATGAAGGACTTGGGTCTTATGCATTATTTTCTTGGCTTAGAGGTGTGGCAGAAACCGGATGAGATCTTTCTCTCACAAAGAAAGTATGCAGTTGATGTGCTTCGCAGAATTGGCATGTTAGACTGTAAGTCCATGACCACACCTATGATTTCTAACCTGAAGAAGTTACATGATCAAGCTACAGGTTCAAATCCATAATACAACACCATATATCGTCAGATCATTGGGTCATTGATTTATCTAGTACATACCAGACCGAACATTTTTTACGCAGTGAATGCCCTTAACGAGTTCATGTGTGAACCGAAACATATTCATATGGTTTTTGTTAAGCATATTCTCAGATATGTCTGAGGGACTATAGCCTATGGGCTCATATACACTTCCAATGGAGGTGTAATGCTTCATGGATATACAGATTCAGATTGGATGGGCAGTGCAGTGGACCGGAAGAGCACTTCTAGATATTGTTTCAGTTTGGGTTCAGCCATGATCTCATGGCCCAATAAGAAGCAAGGCTCCATAAGCTAGAGCACTACAAAGGCAGAATACATTGTTGCAAGTGTTGCTAGTAGAGAAGCAGTGTGGCTCAGAAAGCTACTCTCGCATTTATTCAGTGTTGAGATAGAACCCACAGTAATTCATTGTGATAACCAGAGTTGTATAAAACTCTCCAAGAATCTGGTGTTCCATGACAGATCAAAACACATTGAGATGAGATATCACTATGTTTGGGACATGGTGCAGAAGAACATTCTCAGTATTCAATATGTTCCGACAGCGAAACAAACAGTAGATATTTTGACCAAGTCTCTATCATTGACAAAGTTTGTGTACTTTCAAGTCAAGCTTGGTGTTGTTGAGAATGTCTCTCTCGCTGAGAGGGAGTGTTGAAATTAGTTCAGCTACAAGAGCCATTCTCCAGGAGGATGGCATAAGACCCTAGCTGAGATCTAGGGCCCTCAGTACACTCCTAGGGTTCTTGGTTTGGGACTAAGCAATTAGAGCCATGGAAAAATACCCTAGTGAGGGTCCCTAGTATATTTTTGGGGTTCTTGGTCAAGGACCAAGAAGTAAGTCCCTGGATGTGTTCTAGGGCCCCTGGATGTGTTCCAGGGAATCCTTGCTCGATGCTTGGATTGATCCTTGGATGTGTTCCTTGGTGGTTGATGATATAATTCCATATATGTGTTCTAGGGCCCCTGGATGTGTTCCATGGAATATGTGCTTAAACGCTTGGGTTGATCCTTGGTCTTGTACCTTGGTGGATAAAGACCATAGATGTGTTCTAAGGCCCCCAGATGTGTTTTGGGGTATCCTGGTTTGGGACAAGGTGGTTCTTGGATGAGTACCAAGATGTGATGATGTGTGATCGTCTTCTTCTCTCCCGAGATGGTCCATGAGACCTAGGAGCAGCTAGAAGATGGACATGACCACATCATTGATTTTTCTTCTTATGCAGGGATGATAAAAGCTTATAATTTATCATGAGACATATGTGGACAATTTTCCATTGAAGAAGACCCCTTTGACCTTGTCTTGTAGCCTCCCCTTACTTGAATCTCATTCCCCTTCTTGTTTAATGTGGTGTTGGTATTTTATAAGTCACTTTGACTTATTTGACTTTCTAATTAATATTTGTATTAATTAAAAATATTAATTATTATTTTTTATTAATTATTTTAATTATTAGATTTTTAATTAAACCTAACCCTAACCCCTTCTTATACTATAAAAGGAATCTCACCCCTCACTCTCTCATTACATTCACAAACTCTCGCTTCCTTTGGTCTGAACTTTTGGTCCAACCTACTCTTGTTCATTTTAGTTTTGGTGTGGCCTACTTGGAGGGTTTCTTCTAGGACTGTTTGAAGGCTCGGCCCTCTTGTGCTTTCTCCTCTTTGTTGTTTTGAAGTCCTTGGGTTGGTGTAAGGGTGCATCTGGTCTCCTTTTGTGGTTCGGCCTTCTCCCTTTGTTGTCTAGGTGCCACAACCCTCTTATACATGCTTGTCACTTCCTCCTCTAGCTTGTCGTTACCTCCTCCAGTCTGTCATGCATCTTCCTTAACTGTTGTGTCTCTTCCTTAGGTTGTTGTTGCCCTCTCTTTGACTGTCGTTGGTACCCTCTCATGCCACAACATTTGTGATTTGTTGTAACAACCCTAAATCTGTTGTTGCACATGCTACAGTAGTCCTAGAAGTTTTTGCGTAGATTTTGATTGGGCTATTTGGGGTTTCATATCAGCGTTGAGTTTTTGGTCTTTGGGGTTTTTATATCAGCCTTTGCTAGCTAATGAGCTTGTTGATTGGTATTTGATTTCTTCTTGGCGAAATTGTCCACAAAGATCATTATGAGATCTACCCATGAGGGTTTGATCCATGACCATTATAGCTTTCTCTGAGCATACAAAAAAGAGGACAGCAACACATCAGGTATTTCTCCTATTTGTTTTGGCTAAGGTAATGTTCAAATTATGTTTTTGCTAATGTTTAAATCTGCACTTAGTTCAAGTTAATATTCAGAAATATTTTCTTTTGTTCTTGATCAACCCTAGTTAAGATTGGTTATCTTTAGCATGTTCAAATTTATTATTTTTGTGTTTTATTTACTTCAGAAATTTTGTTTTAAATGTTGATCTATATCTACTGTAGTGAATAAAATCAAAAGAATATTGTTGTTTCGGTTTTTCCCTTAATTCTAACATGTTGCACTAGTTTTTTCTGCAACACACCACCCCCGAGCTGTGAACCCACAAGGACAAATGAGATCCTATGGATATCTATAGTTCCCTCACTCAACCCAATACCCAAAATAATATGGTTTTCCCACACACTCACATCCATCCCAACTCACCAACTCTCTTTCCTCTTCAGTCTGCACAACCTAGAGAAGTGTATCCCCTTCTCTGCAATGCAGTGCCTCAAAATATCACACCTCTTTCTTGGGATCCAATACAGACTGGACAGGAAATCTCTTTGTTGGGAGTTACAGATGGGCACCAACAGCCTAATTCTTAGCCTGAATTTACAATCAGCATAACATCCCTCTATTACAAGGTCATATAGCAAGTTGCTTCCTTCCTAATAGAAATTTGAATGAGCTAGAATGAATGTCCACTTCCACTAAAACCAAGGTTGTATTTTCATGTTCCCATCTCGCGACTTGGCACTCAAAAAACTCCACCTAACTACCTTAGAACGCATCCCAAGGTTTATATGCCTTTTACATATGCCAAGGTAAGGTACTTTGGGTTACAATAAAATATTATTATTTCTGAGCTTTAGCCCCTTTGGCCCCCCTCAGCCCCCTCTCATTCCTCTCTCATGGAATCATATCGCCCCTATCGTTTATGTCCTTCTCGTATCGCAATTGGTGATGTATTTTATTAATAATTTCGGTGTACATATTTACATGGTTGGCCCTCGGCCATATTGTTCAATTTTCATCCTTAACCATATTTAATTACATTATAAATCAAGGGACCAAAATACGGATATTACAAAAAACCCCAACACTCCTCAACAACCTTGAAGGCCTCAACATGGATGTCCAAAGCACCAACAACAAGAATTACAACCACCTCCTTAGCAAAATAATAATTCACAACCTAAGAGACAACCACCACTACCTTCCCAACTTGAACCAAACCCAAACAATAATATGTTGATTCAACATGTATGTAATACCGAGATGATCCCACATCCTACATACTCTCTGGAACATGTGGACCATAATAAGTTTCACCTTCATTCAAGGAAAGTGGTGGAAAATCCCTTGCCACATGTCATCACTAAGCCAATTGAAGAAGAGAAGCAACAAAAACCACCTCCCATTCCTTAAGATAAACCACAATCTCCTTATAGCAAGAACAAGAATAGCATAAGAATAATCCACCTTTTCCAAAAAGACTAGATCAAAGTATAGCTACTCCTCACCCGTATTTTGATTTTCTAAGAGAACTTCAAAACCTATATGTCAAAATTCCTCTAATTTAAGCCATCAAATATGGTCCTATATACATCATGGTTGTTAGCGAACTATGCCTTAAGAAACCAAGGAGGAAGAGAAAATACCCTCAACCCATCCATACTTGTAATGTCCCTTTCCAAATAGGAGTTCCAGAGAGGAGGCTTAATGGTCTAAATCGCCCCGTTAGACTATAGCCAGGGCCAGAAAGAGGTAAACAGGGTTACTAGAGGTCACTCCAGTCAAAGGTGTTATATTTGGAAAGTGACATTGAGCTAAAAGTGGCTAAAAGCGCTTTTAAGCCAATTTGAGCTAAAAATAGAACAAACGAGCTAAAATTAGAAGTCAACAGCGAATTAGGGTTTCGAACAATTATAAGAGAAGGTTCAGCGACCTAATTCACCATTATGTAGATTTTAACTTGTCATTGAGGAGAGAGGCACATCTCAGGAGAGGTAGCTCAGTGGATTCCAAGAGGAACACACCAATGGTTGATTTCGGTGTTGAGAGATACACCCTAGTCACAGAGGAGGTCACACAGATATTCCATCAATCTTCAGCAGCAATTTCGCAGGTTGCAACAGCAAGGGCACACTCATTCAAGGTGAGGGCGTAACTTCTGAGGAGGTTCAGTGGATCGACTTGTCCCTTTCAGGGAGAGTTCAGAGATTCCCTCTCACCCAGTTGAGAGGAAGGCAAGGTGCTAGTTTCTCGTCAGATTCCGACGAAGGAATCATCTAGGGTGCACTTTCCAGACATTGAGAGTGCGGCACTTGGGGAGGACACATTCGAGGTTCCCAAGCGATCATCAGTTTAGATCTGGGGAAATCCTTCCGACCCATTTCACGGTAGACATGGGCGATCAGTTTGAGACACACATTAGTCTATTTCAACGGTGGAATCACTAGGGCACAGTTTTCCAGAGCAGAGGGGGCGCATTTCCCCCAGGGGAATCCATCTGGGGACCAGATACACCAATTGAGGTTCGGACAGTCACCGAGATTGTGAGGCAGAGCATGGCGCATTGTTTGGGACATTTTCCAGGCATTTTCGAGAGGTATAGCCACTAAGGCAAACTTTCCAGACTTGCAGCAATTGTCAAGCTGGCATATCTACAGCAGTTCTTCATCTCATCCATTGCATTCCACAGCATTTTTCGGGTATAAAGTATTATTGTTTTAGTTGCTATTGTATTCCGACTAAGATCATTTTGTCATTGATCTAGCCGAGTGATTCATTTTATTCAGCCGCATTCAGCATTTGTACTCCACAGAGATTTCATAATATAAGCTTTGCAATATTTTGTCTCCATTATTATTTGAATGCTCATTTATATGTTGTAAATAATTAATCCTACACACACATTAGCATAGTTTCCTAGACTACCCAAGTTAGGAACACTACAATACTATAGGTTAGCTTGTTGATCTTATACTAGGGAAGGTCCTCACTTCTAAGTATTACGATCCATGCATTCCTGTAGTGAACATACACATAAAAAATCATTTCATACAAAACACTTTGATTGACTTAAGAGCATTTATCAATGTCATGACTAAGAAAACAATAGAAAAAATGAAGCTTGAAGAGCTATTAATACCGACTCCTATTATTCTTTAGATCGTGACGAATAGAGCCATTGTCAAACTAGGAGCGCTAAAGGATGTTGTAGTCTTAATTGACTCATGGAAGTACCTTACACATTTTGTGTTGCAGACAAATTTTGGACTAGATGGTTATCCCTTGATCCTTGTTAGGCCTTCATTGGCAATAGTTGATGCCTATTACTTGTGGATCGAGGGATATGATTGTTATTCATGGACAATGACCTAATAAACTCACTTTATACCCTCCAGGTAAACCATTCTTAGGGGTCGAGGAACCACTTTGGGTTGATCCATAGGAAGAAGATGCCCTTTTTGGAGTTACTACCCAACCTATCCTTAGAATTGATATAGCCACAACATTAAAAGATCTAGATGAGGATGCCATCTTCTCCAACTTTATTCAAACCCTTTACCCTCCAAAATCCAAATTAGGAAATATCTTTAAGAATCTTATGTGAATGAACTTCTTGATGAACCAAGAGATGAAAGCACAAGCATAAGTAGCTCGACTAACAATATACACTTGGATGATGTTTTCACCATTGAACTCTTAAACCCATTGATCACCATAGTGGAAATCTTTCCGAGTAAAACATTAAACATCAATAATGAATTGAATTCTCTTTAGCACCAAAATCTAGTGGACTTATTTCAAATCCATAGTATTGCTTTTGCTTGAAAATATCAAGACATGAAGGGACCTAGCCCCCAACGTTTGTAGACATCATATTTATATCACAGACAATTCTCACCCGATTTGAAAACCTCAACGTCAAATGAATCCTTCCCTTAAAGACGTTAAAACAAAGCTGCAGAAATTGCTAGATGATGATTTCATATATCCAGTTTCAAACAATAAGTGGGTTACCCCACTAGTCATTGTCCCTAAAAAATGAGGAAAATGGTTATTAAGTGTGGACTACCAAGAGCTCAACAAGGCTACTTGGAAGGACCGCTTTCTCTTGCCTTTCATTGACAAAGTACCAAATTCCTTGTTTGAGAAGAAATAATTTTCCTTTCTTGATGAGTTTAGTAGCTACAACCAAATCCAAATTGCTCTTGAAAACTAAGATAAAACAACATTCACATGGGCCTAAGATAAAACAACATTCACATGCCCATGTGGTACATTTTCTTATAGAGTCTTGCCTTCTGACCTATGTAATACCCTTGCCACATTCCAAAGAGTTGTCCTCACCATTTTTTCAGACTTAGTTCATCATTGTGTAGAAGTCTACATGGATCACTTAGTTCATCACTATGTAGAAGTCTACATAGATGACTTCAATCTATGGAAACTCTTATGAGGAAGTCTTGGCTAATCTTAAAAGTGTGTTGCGATGTTGTCAAGATATGAACATACCCCTCAACGATGAGAACATTTAATGTTGATGATTGAGGGCATAATGTTGGGTATTACATCCCATCTTTCAGTGTTAAAGTTGACCCTGCTAAAGTTTTTGTGATCCAAGACTTACATATACCTCAAAAATAACGTCATGTCTATAGCTTTCTCAAACAGGTTCATTCCAAATTTTAGCAAAATTGTAGAACTTGTGTTTGTCCTTCTCACTAAAGACGTTGAATTTCTTTGTACTACAGAGTGCCAAAAATTATTTGAAACGTTGAAATAAAATTTGAGCTTGGCTCTTGTATTAAGAGGTCCTAATTGGGATCTTCCTTTTTCACATCCATGCCAATGCTTCAGAAAGAGCCTTCGGTGTTATTTTTTGACAACAGAATAACACTGAAAATCATGTTATTTTTTACATAAACAAAAATCTTTTGGGGGCTAAGTTAAACTATACTATCACTAAGAAAGAGTTTCTTGTAGTAAAATATGCCATCAACCAAATTTGACACTACATCACCAGATAGCCTATTTTTGTTCATACATATCATTCTTTTATTTGGTATCTTATGAATAAACTGTTATTAGTGGTCAAATTATTAGGTGGTCGCTTTTATTGAGGGAATTTGATCTAAGTTCGGTTGAGAAAGTATTGTTGCATATTTCTTGTTTCTGTTAGAGAACAACAGGAAAGAGGGCCTTGTGGAGAACACTTTTCCTGATGAATATTTGTTCGTTGTGTCCTTGCAAAGCCCTTGGTTTGTGGACATTGCAAACTATCTTTTCGCTGGAAAGTTTTTTCAGCATTTCTCATAAAGATTGCTGCAAAATCATAACAAAAAGTGCCCTATACATCAGGGTTCAAGGATATCTGTTCAAGATGAGACTTGATCATGTGCTACATCATTTCCTGCATGAGGATGGAGTTTATGATGTGATGTGTGTCTGTCATTATGAACCAAATGGAAGTCATTTTGTTGTCAAAAGCACTACCCTTAAAGCTCGTCATGCTATATACTATTGGCTTAACTCTTTGTAAGGATGCTAGGGAATATATCAATGGATGTGACAATGTTAACGATTGGGCTATGCTACTTACGTCAATGAAATGTCTCTACAGTCACAAGTTTCGTTGGAACCATTTAATAGATGGGGCTTGGCTTTTATGGGACCAATTGACCCTCCTTCCAACCAACAAAATTATATTTTGATGTACACCAATTATCTTACAAAGGAGGTGGTGGTTAAGTCACTGTCGAATGCTGAGGAAAAATTATCAAAGTATATATATGGGAATATCTTCACTAGATTCAATGTTCCACGGGGGATGACAGATCAAAGGCCATAGTGCATTTCACGGTTGATTCAAAATTTGGCTCATCAATATAAGATTTGTTGTAGGAAGTCCACTCTCTATCATCCATAAGAAAATGGACAAGTTGTGGTTACAAACAAGGAGCTTGAGAATGTATTAATCACGATAGCTCAAATTCATCAGAAAGATTGGATCGATCAACTTGTGAAAGCAATATGGATCTACAACACAATTTGACAGACCACCACTAGATTCATTCCTTATGAGTTGTTGTATGGAAACACTATACATTGCCTATAGAATATGAGATTGAAACACTCTGAACAACATTGGAACTAGGGCATGTCCTTTCAGCAGCACAAAAAGAGTGGGTTCATCAGTGAAATTGTTTGATTGAAACACTCTGAACAACATTGGAACTAGGGCATGTCCTTTCAGCAGCACAAAAAGAGTGGGTTCATCAGTGAAATGGTTTGGATGGGATTCGGGAACAAGCACTCTTTCAGAGATGGTTCCATTCCAAATTGCTTCATCAAGACAAAATATTGCCAAGTTGGTGATTGGCACTGCTTCATCAAGACAAAACAATTCCAAGTTGGTGATTGGGCATTGCTTTATGATTCCACATTCAAGGATTTTGTGGGGTTAAGCATAGCACTCAAGTGTGATTGAGGGCATAGCACTTTGCGGGGTTTACTTTTTAACTAGAAAGGAGTGTGTGTCTACTTTGTGGGGTTAAGCATAGCACTCAAGTGTGATTGGGGGCATCCCTGCCCTTAAACATAGAGTAACATTTTTTGATCACCATCTCACCCCAAAAAAATAGAAAAGTATAGTTTTTATAATAAAAACCATTTTGGGGCATCATAACACAAAGAAGAAGTTCTTGAAAACCAAGTTATTGGTGAGTCCTCATTTAAATAAAATAATTCTCTATGGTGAAACCCCTCTTGGGGGCACCACAAGAGAGTGGACAACTTGGAAACCAGGTCATTGGCAAGTTCTCCACTGCATTACAAAGAAAAACAAAAAAAAACAAGAGAAAGAAAAAGGAAAAATCATACGAAGCCAAGAAGAAGAAGCACACAACAACAATTCCTTTGTTTCCAATGTGTTGCTTATTATTCAATGGCACTCTGGTGCCCAAATCCATAGTTTCAAATTTCTTGATTGATGCCCGTGTATT
>WSFP011532800.1:0-11967 GCA_009831015.1 Picea engelmannii
CTTGTACTTGAACATTTAAGTGGGGTAAAAGGAGGTTGCCCCCTCGAAGAGGCTTATTATCTGAAATTATCTCTGTTTCAAGGCGTTGAGTACTTTTCCTGAGGTTTTTCCATGCTATATTGATGTTTGGTTCTTAACATATCTATTGTATGACCCAGATATGGAATTATTTTCAAGGTGTACACAGCTTTCCTTAATCAAAAATGTGCATACACACATGTGTCCACTGAAATTTGTGTGCATGACCTTAAGGACTATATAAAAAACTATGTACGTATCGACCCTTTCTTGTGGCTTCTCTCTATTGAAACCCACTTGTAGTTTCCTTTGTTATCTCTTATCATTGACCTTAACTCTAGGTGGAAGTCCTTCTCCACCTATCCAATATCTCCTTGAATCATAGTCCTTCATGATCCAATACTCTGAGCAAAAGTCCTCTGCTCTGTATCAATTTGTCGAGTGTCATGTGTCTTCTCCTTCACCCTAGCCTTGACTTTATAATCATGATTTATGACCTAACCCTAATCTCCAAAGTGATTAATGGTTGAGATTACTTCTCACCTCACTTGAAATCAATGGCTAAGATTAAATTCTAATTACTTTTAGCATTTCCTTAAATAACTCGACTAATTAATAAAATCACTTTACTTTAATAATTCATTTAATTAAAGTAAAGTTTCAATATAGAAGGATTTGGATGATTTCCACATGTCTAGACACTTAGACCTGTGTAGAAATACATGTTTTATGCTACCAAACATCAACACTCTCTCTTAGCGGGGAAGTTATTCTACACCACCCAAATTTTGTCTCTAAAGAACACAAACTTCCCTTTAACCAAGGGTTTGGTCATAATATTTGCAACCTTCTCATCTATGGAAATATATTGAAGCTTCACTACTCCCTTATGGATCCTATCTCGAATGAAGTGATATATTATCTTTATGTGATTGTACCTATCACGGAATACTAGATTCTCTAAGATTTTGATACAACTTTGATTATCGTGGTAAATCATCATAGGCTCCAAGTCTTGATCAAATAAATGTGTAAGAAATTTGTGAATCCAAATGGCTTCATATATAGACATACTCACTACCATATACTCAGTCTCTATTGAACTGAGTGCTCCAAAATTTTGCTTCCTACTGAACCAAGTAATCACTATTGATCCCGATTTGAAGAAGCACCCTGAGGTGCTCTTTCTTTCTATTTCACTCCCTGCCCAATATGATTTTGTATATTCTTGAAAATACACTCCATCTCTTCTAAGATACCTCAATCCATACTCCATTGTACCTCTCAAGTACCTGAGCACATGCTTCGTTGCTATCCAATGCACCTACCTTGTATCCACCATGAACTAACTTAAGGTGTTCACAGTAAAACATATATATGGCTTGGTGTTTACCAAATACATCAAGGACCCTATCGACTACCTATATATCCTGGGATCTACCATCTCTGAATCTAAAGTGACAACCTTCTTCAGATTGGTAACCATAGGTGTATCCATCGGTCTACAATCCTCCATCCTGAATCTCCACAATATCTCAACTGTGTACTTCCCTTGACCAAGGAAGATCTCTATCGATACCTACCATACCTCTAACCCCAACAAATAATGCATCAATATAATTTCCTTTAGCTCAAACTCAGTAGCTAAATATGCTTTGCACCCTGTAATAAGCTCCTCTACACCTGTGAGAAATAAATCATCTACATATAGAACCAAGATAAGTGGATCATCCCAAACAAGTATAAAGTAAAATTAAGGATTTTCCTCACTCTTGGTAAATTTCGTACTCTACAAGTATCTGTCAATCCTAGAATACTATGCCCTGGGTGCATGTTTGAGTCGATACAATGCTTCCTTAATCCTATAGACATTAGACTCCATCCCATGTACCTCAAATCCCTAAGGTTTCTCTATAGATACTTCTTCCTCAATAAACCCATTGAGGAAATTTTTCTTAACATCCATTTGATGTATCCTCCACCTCATAACTGAAGAAATAGAAACAAAAAATCGAAAAGAAGCATTGTAATATCCCCCAAACCAACTAAGGTTCATTATGTGCAGAAATACTCGTAAAATGTGTGTGTGTGTGTGTGTGTGTGTGTGTGTGTGTGTGTGTGTGTGTGTGTTAACTAACTCATGTAGCTTACAAGCTAAGATTAACACACAGATTTAATTGTTGACTGATACCATTAATTAATTTCATCTATGACATGCTAAAATAACACATAAATGCAACTAATAATTCATTAGAAAAACATATAAATCATTTTTATACACAGAGTGAATGCACAGCCATTAAAACTCATTAAACAACAGAGTAACAAAATAAAATACTTATCTTTTAATTTAGTTTTGCAACTAGTTTCTTGGGATGGGCATTCCAACCAACCATAGACTTTTTGTTTTGAATCTCGGTGAAAATTCACCCCTGATATGGGGCTAGTAATCCACAAAAGAGTTTAGTCTCTCATTGTCCACTCACAGCTCATAAATCCCACAACCCACTAGTGATCTCCTATAGTTATCTCGATTTTCCACCAAATCTCTTCATCTTGACCTACCCAACCCAAGGAATGTATCACTTCACTTATTTCAGTCCCTCAGGCATCCCATTCATTTATCAGGTTCTCTATGTCACAGGTAAATAGGAATCTCTCTACAAGGAACTTAAGGGAACTCAATGCTAGTAAAACTACCAACAAACATCAACAAACACTTGTTATTTAAGTGCATATCACACAAGAGTTCACTTTTCAAAACTAACAACATATATCTTTAATATTCATCTCTAAAAAGCTCCAAAAATGCTCCATCATGCTCCAGAATTCTCCCTCCATAGATGCTCCAACTCCAAGCTCTTTTTTTCTGCTCTCTACTTGTTGTTCATGCTAAAAACTTGAATGTCTAAAACAATTTGTAACAACCCATATGAATTCCCTCTCTTTGGATTATTTGATTTATTCACACACTTCCCCAAGATGATTGTACTTAGCTCCCCCATGCTCCCAATAACTATGGGATGTGACTTTTCACACCCACCCTCTTACATGAATTCAATGATTGGCTTTGGGGACACTCAATCAAAAAATAGAGTTTAATACATAATGATAATAAAATTCAGGAATGTGGGTGGAATTAATAGACATGGTTAATCCTCCCTTGGACCCCTTTCTTATACATTCTCCTAGACCCTCCCCTCTCTTGTGAATTACTTCAGCACCCATCTATGTCCATGTCCTTTTAGAAGTTGGCATCACATTTTATTATTAAAAGTTAGAAATACATTTTGCATATACATCGTTTGTTCGTAGAAACACATTATATCTACATAAACATTAATTAAATTGGTGAGTATAGTAGGGATGTTACATTCCCCCTCCCCTAAAATTATGTGTCATCCTCACTGGACACTATGTTGATATACATACATACATACATATACAAATTTACATCACAACACTTTTAAAAAATAAAATTATGAAATTGTACAACTCCAACGACAGTTCCAACCAAAATATTTTGTTCCTCTCAACCCACTGACCTAAGGAATGTACCCCCTTCACTATTCTTATTCCATCAGGTTGTACCATTCATTTTTCAGGGCCCCAAGCATAGGTTATCTAGGACTCTGAGATGTGGTTCCAGAACTCTAGTTGCTCAAAATAGAGTATTGCATTTTTTTTTCTTCAAAATTGGAAAAACTTTGCAGGTATTTTTCCCACATGTTTTATTCATGCTTCCATGTAGAATCTTCAGGACCATACCAGGTTCATTGAACCTTTACCGTCCATATGGATTTGTTCCTGATCACTTTGAATTTCTGGTCCAATATGCGCATTGGTTCCACCCGTAAATCACCTTCCTGCTCCACTCGGATCACATTCCAAACAATTATGTGGTTAGGGCCAGGCACATATTTATTTAATAATGATACATGAAATAAATTATGCACTCTCGTGGATATAGGTAATGATATCATGTATTCAATTGGCCCTATCTTTTCTAATATTTCAAAAGGTCCATAATATCTTGTTATCAACTTTGGGCAACTTCCTAATATTAGCGTACTTATTTTCACCTTTACTTTTAAAAAAACATGTTTTCCCACTTTGAAATATCTAAAAACTCTACTCTTTTATGCATAACTATTCTTCCTGTCATGGTAAACTTTTAAATTATTCTTGATTCTTGTCATTTGTTCTTCCATCTTCTTTAACAAATCTAGCCCAATGATAGTCTTGTCTGATGGGTTATTCCAACTCACTGGTGTGTTACACTTCCTGTCCTACAATGCTTCAAATGGAATCATTTTTAATGAGTCTCGATACCCATTATTGTAAGAAAATTCAACTAAATGAATATAATCCTCCCACTTTGATGGTTGGTCCATCACATACATTATGAGCATGTCCTCAATTATTCTGCTAGTCCCCTTTTTTTCTTATCTGACTCTAGGTGATACGTTGTACTGAGAATTAGATTTTTCCCAAATCCTTTGAACAAACCTTTCCAAAATTTGAAAATGAATTTTGGATCTCTATCTGAAACTATTTCCTTAGGCACCCCATGTAGCCTGGAAACTTCTTTCATATAAATTTATGCAATATTTTTTGCCTTGTATGTAGTCTTCACAGGAATAAAGTGTGTTTCCTTAGTTAATTTATCCACCACCACCATGATGGAATCATGTTTCTTCATTGTTATGGGTATCTTAGTAATAAAATCAACTGTAACAACTTCCCACTTCCATTCTGGAATGGATAATGGTTGTAGCAGCCTCATTGGATGTATATGCTCTTTCTTCACTTTCTGACAGTCTAGGCATTTTTCTATGTAATTAGCCACTTCTTTCTTCATACATGGACAAAAGTATTGGCTTCTTACAACTATAATTGTCTTCTGATATCCTGGGTGTCCAGCATACGACACATTATGCATTTCCCTCATCACTACATTTTTCAGCTCACTGAAATTCGACACGTATACTTTTCCTTTGTACATGAGAATTTCATCTTCTTTCAGCTCATAATAATTAAATTTCTACTAAAAATTTTCTTGTTATAATGTTTCTTTTAATTTTAGATATTGTTGATGTGAATTTATTGTTGCAATAATTTTATCTTTCAGATTAGTCTTGTACATGCTAATGGTTACAATATGCTTTTCAAGAGCGCTCATATTGAGTGATTTAGCCACTTGATTTTCCATGCCTTTTATATTCTTAATTTAAAAATCATATTCAGTAATGAATTCCAACCATCTAGTTGGTCTAGCATTTAATGTTGGTTGTCAAAACAAATGTTTCAGAACTCAATGATCTGTCCTTAGCTAAAATTTCTTCCCCATGAGGTAATGTCTCCACATTTTTAATGCATGTACAATTGTTGCTAACTCTAGATCATGAGTAGCATAATTTCTTTCATGCTCTTTTAATTTTCTGGACTCATAGTATACCACATGATATTTTTGTGTGAGGACTCCAATGAGTCCTTCCTTGCACACAACCAAATATTCATTTGGATCTGCAATATTTAATATTGGAACACTTGTAAATATATCCTTTAGATACTGAAATATTTATTCACACTTGGGAGTCCATTCAAAATTCACTCCCTTCTTTTGCAAATAAGTGATTGGGCTTGCAATCTTTGAGAATCCTTTTATGAATCTTTGATAGTAACCGGAAAGACCTATGAATGACCTGACCTATGTGACATTTATTGGTGTTGTTCATCCTCTAATGGCCTCTATCTTCTCAGGATCCATTGTTATCCCTTCTACCAAAATTATATTCCCAAAGTAGTGAATCTTCTTTTGATAAAATATGCACTTACTTAGCTTGGCATACAACTTATTCTCTCTTAAAAATTGCAACACTATTCTTAAATACTACTCATGTTCCTCTTCTAACTTAGAGTAGAAGATTATATCATTGAGGAACATAATTACAAAATTGTCCAGGTACTCCCTGAACACTCCATTCATCAAGAACATAAAAAAGTTGGGGCATTTGATAGTCCAAATGGTACCATCATAAATTCATAATGCCCATATCTTGTTCTGAATGTTTTCTTGTTGATGTCTTCTTCTTGTATCCTCACTTGATGATAACCTTATCTCGAGTCAAACTTGGAAAAGACTCTTGCACCTTTTAGTTGATCAAATAAATCATCAATCCTTGGCAAAGGGTATTTGTTCATTATAGTGACCTTATTCAATTATATGAAATTAATACACTGCCTTAAGGTTCCATCTTTCTTCTTCACAAAAAGAACTGGGGCTCCCCAAGGTGACACACTTGGGCGTATATACCCCTTCCTTCACAATTCTTCAATCTACATATCGAACCCTTTCAACTCTAGCGTGCCCATTTTGTATGGTGTCTTGGACATTGGGGCAGCTCCTTGAACCAAATCAATAGAGAAATCAATGTCTCTCTTTGGTGACAATCCTGGATTTCTCCAAAAATATCTTCAAAGTCCCTTAAGACCGGATGGTCTTCAATACTTTCCACTTTATCTTTGGTTGCCTCTTTCATACAAGTTGTGAAAAAATATGGTATCCCTTCCTGAAACTCTTTCTTAGTTGCATGGATGAAATATCTCTAACAGCTATAGCTCTCAAAATGCCTTAAACCTTTACTTGCTTCTGTTCTTCATCAAGACATGTGATTTTCTTATTGTAACGATCTAGTACAGCATGGTATTTTTCCAACCAATCCATGCCAATTAGTCAATCATATGAACCCAATGGTATGATGTTCATATCTACCTTTGTGTTGTGTACATTCATGTCTATTGGAAAATATTTAACTATCTCATGGATTTTCCTCTTAGCCCATGTGGATAACTAAACTAACCAAGATTTATTATGCTTACTCCTTTGTGAGTGAAATATTTCAACAATGTTAGAGTTTATGTAATTATGGCTAGCTCCATAATCAATTAAAATCGTTATGGGCTAGTTATCAATCTTACTTTCCACTTCAATCATGGGATATTAATATTTCTTTTGCTTGTTGTCCAAGGCTGTATAAATCCTTGGCATTTTTCCTCCCATGTATTCCATCCTTTCAACCTCCTGAATGTTGTAAAAAGTCATCATCCTTTCTTATTTTTTAGGGCAGTTCCTATATAAGTAATTTTCCTCACATCCCCAATGTTGTACAGGTTGTTTCCATGGCCTTTTCCCAAATGAATATGCAGTCTTGTGCTCATTTTGGGTTGACTGACCTTGTTGATTTGCTTGGTATTTTCTCTTGAAAAAAGGTGGCTTAAATCCTTTCTTCTTTTGATCATTTTTCTTTTTCATCTTATCATTCCAATATTTTTGGAAAACTGGTCTTCCTCTTCTTTTCACTCCTTATGGATTCCTCCAAAGTCTTGGGGTTATAATATTATGTCTTGTCACTATAGAAAGAGGGTAACCCACTTAGAAACCTTTGGATTTTTACCTTTTCATCCTTTATGAAGTCAACATATTTCAGCAACTCAAAGAACCTCTTTTCATATTCATCTATTTTCATGATTCCCAACTTGATTTCAAAGAACTCTTTCAGCGTCCTTTCATAATAATTCTCAGACAAACATTTCTCTTGGAAGAATCCTTTGAACTGCCTCCATGAGATATGTTTATCAACAAGGTGCTTAGCTTGCTTAAGTTTACCCCACCACATGTCTTCCTTTCCTTCCAAGTGGTAGATTGCAATTCTAGCTTCTACCCTAGAGGAGTAATCATGCAGCTAGAAATATTTCTTCAATTCCAACAGTTAGGCCTCGACCTCTTCTCCTTTCTTGTGCTCACCATTGAAAGTTGGTGGCTTGATTTTCCTGAGTTCACCTTTCAAGATTTCTTCCTCGGGCCTTCTTCTCTACCTCATGATAGGAGACATACTTGGGTTTCTCCCTAGCCCTAAACTTGCATGAGCTATTCTGGTGGATTCCTTTGGAGAATGATGGTGCATGTTCATGCTTCTTGATTTCCTATCATTCCAATGATCACCCTTTCTACTTTGTGATATGGATGTTGTCATTTTTCTAGCACTAGCTTCTTGATTAGTGCAAGAGTATTTTTTTACTTGATTATGAAACATATTCAAACTTTGAAGTATCTTTTCTTGAGCTTTTGTAATCCTTTCAGTATCTGCTCTATAGCTCTACACTTCTCTATGTGGACTTATCATAGTTACACGCTCTTGCATGCATCTTCTTCAATTTGACTCTGTCTCAGCATTTCCCATGCTGACATGAAGACCTATAATATATTCCTCGTGGATATAAGATCCCTGGGAATCTTCCATAATTCCAGTCCTCATATAATAACCAAAATTGTTTTCATGTACTCCTAATTCTGCAAGAAATGTGCATGTAGTAATTATTGTTAGAACATGCATAACATAAAACATTAAAATAAAGGTTATTTCTTCATCAATTTATGAAGGAAACAATGCACCAATTCAAAATTTGATTCCTTAGATGCATTCCTCTCTAAAACAACTTTCCATTGGTTGTGTTCATGCCTCAATCTGAGTTATGAGCGAAAAGTTACAACATTTACAAGTTACAATTTCCACTAATTTACTGCTACATAAATTTCTTTATTACTTTGTGAAAAAATTTAGTGCCCAATTAAAAATCATGGGTGGATATATGTATTCTCCTCCTCGATACAATTCCAGTGACTATTTGTTTGATCAATTCCGAGCTTCGAGCTTAAAGTTATGGTCTGGACATGTTTTGACTATTTTTCTCAATTTCCCCCTATATGCTACAAGTGTCTACTATGGATCATAATATTTCCATAGAATACCCTTTTCCCCAAATGGACTTCTCAGCAAGGAGTTATTCCCTCTATAATTAAATTGGTGCCTATATTTTACCTCTACTATTTCAGTTGTAACTTTATCATACGACCTTTGTTTTGCGCTCGGAGTAGCTCATTGGATAGCTCTCTTCAACTTCTTTTATTTAAGTTGCAGAGGAACGATGTACCTTAGTACACTATGTAATCATGGTTTTAATTTCCTAAAACCAATGTTTAGGGACTCAAACTCACCCCACAATTTCATGACCTTCAAAATCCTAAAAGTTCATAGAAAATTGATTTTTTTATTGTTATAATATCCCTTTAAATATAAGTCATCAATATCAAATTGGGTGATATCTCAATCGTTGATCTTCCTAGACTATCTTAACTTCCAAACCAACCGTCGACCATCGGCCCTTTTCCTTTGGTGATCTATTGCAACACATATCTGAATCAGTCGACCCGACCATCAATTATCAATCATCAACAATTTTCATTGGTGAATAAAACACTCTCTCAATTTATCCAACTTGACCATTGGCCATTCCTATTGACTCACGAAAACATTTCTCCAATTTGGTCAACCCGGTCATCAGCCATCAGCCATTTCTTTTCTGAAGTGGAAACTATTGATGTGGCATGACACGTAGACTCTAACATGGAAATTTTGTTGATGTGGCATGACACATGGATGTTGACGTGGCATGACACGTAGACTCTAACATGGAACTTTTGTTGATGTGGCATGACACATGGATCATGATGTGGCATCACACCTCGTCCTCCTATTTTCTCCATTGGCCATCAAAAATTTCCCTTGGATGACCCAAACACCTCACTGAATTGGCCAACACCCGATCATCGGCCATCATCCATCAGTGCTTTCTCTTTCTCGGTCGAAACACCTCTTCGAATCGATTGTTAGCAAATTCTTTTGGCAACTAAAACACTTCACCAATCTATCCAACCCGACCATCGTTCATCGGAGATTTTTATTGGCCAACTCCAACACTTATAATTTTCAACCACAACTTAGATAAATTTGTACCATTGATCTCCAAGCCAAGATGATCTTTATCATCGATCGGCTTCATTTTTCCAACCTTCGAAAATAGAATCTTAGTCGTTGATTGGTCGCAACCTTCCAACAACCGAAAATGAGTCTAGACCGTTGATTTGATCCATTTTCAAAACAGTTGAAAACAAATCGTCGCCATTGATCTGCTAGACCTTGGAAACCTCTGAAATCCTTATAAATTTTTTAATTTATCAAAATGAATCTAGGTCGTTGATCTCGAGATCGAACATGATCTCAACTGTTAATTCATCAACTCTGTCCAAATTAAACAACGGCCATTAAAACATGAAATTTGACCTTCCAAATCGAATTTATCTCTACAAGTATACAGATCAACTCCATTAGACCTCTTAGATAATTCCGAGTCCTTTAAACTTAAATTTTTCTCACAAATTTAGGATTTATTTCTAATTTTTTACCATTTTCCCCAAACTCGCAGTGACTGAAATTTGTAATAGAAAAGTTTCCCAATTCGCAATGATTCTTGGCCCATACAAGCCTAGTGTTTGAATTATAGAATCTGATACCATAATGTAATACCCCCTCGGCCTAGTTGAGGTCCATTATGCGCAGAAATACTCATAAAAAAAAAATTTTAATAATGCTAACTAATTGTTGTAGCTTACAAGCTACGACTTAGACATAGATTTAATTGTTTATTGATACCATTAATTAATTGCATCTACATCATGCTAAAATCACACATGAATACAACTTATAATTCATTACAACAACATATAAATCAGTATTATACACAGAGTGAGTGCACAGCCATTAAAACTCATTAAGAAAGATAGAAACAAGATAAAACACTTATGTTTTAATATAGATGTGCAACTAATTGCTTGCTCCGAAATCGGATTTAGAAGCCTGACAGGGCATGAAAAATGCTCAAAAATGAAAGTGCTCAAAATTTGACGAAACCAATGCCATTGCGTCCGCCTCGTCTTCCCGATTCCGATGGTATAATTTTTATGTCAAACGGAGTCCATATGGAGAAGATATCGCGTTCTGACCGAAAAGTCAAACAGGCAAAAAAAATGCTGACTAGGCAGTCCGTACGACTCACACGTGGCAGTAACGTGGCATGATGGTACACCCTGGAAGCCGACATGGCAAGTTCTAGTTGGCTGATGGTGGTTGAATAAGGTGATGACACGTGGCATTTTATTATCGAATGGAAAGGTGCCACGTGGCCCAATGAAGGGTTGCCACGTGGCACCCCTATTTTGGCTAATGGCTTTTGGTTCGTTTATCAAAACTTTTTGGAGGCCGCGGTGTTTGACCCCCGGACCTCCACATGCTACAAGCGCCTTCACAATAGTCCTATAACCAATGTGCCACATTATTCATTATGTTATAAAACCCATAATATTAGTTATATTGTATGGTTTTATGCGCATAAAGGAGGAGAGGGGCCAGCGCTTAGCCCTTTGGGCTAAGCGCTTGGCCATATGGAGTCCATATAGCCTTGCCAAAGGAGCGCGCGCCCAAGACTAAGGGGCTAAGCCCTAATTTAACCAATTTATGGTTATAAAGTGGGTTTTTCTAACCACTTTTGATTTTTTAATGTAATTAAACTCATTTTTAATGTAATTAACTCATTTTTGGGAGTTATTGGGCATTTTTAGAGCCTAAATTCGTGGAGGAAGTTGGAGAGGGAAAACTAACTCCTCCACTATTTAACCAAGTCCATTTTGAGGCCAAGGGGACAGCTTTTGAGAGCAATTCAGAGCAGAGATTTTGAAGCAAGCCAAGTCGAAGCCAGTTTAAGGCAGGGAAGCTGTTGAGGTAGAGTTGTTGTCGGACAATTTCTGAGAGCTCGGGACATCCGTTTCAGGTGCCGTAAGTTGTGCAAGATTCTAGAGATCTGGGCGAACATGACCAGATCATTCTAGAAGCCAATCGGCATTGTAAATATGTACTAATAAGCTTTCGAACAGAAATAAAGAAGCCTCCCTCACAGAGAAAAGGCCCGGAGACGTAGGCAAAGTTGTCGAACTCCGTTATCAAACTTGTGCATTATGGTTTGCTGCTTTTCATTGCATTTCAGATCTGAAAA
>WSFP011532801.1:0-11967 GCA_009831015.1 Picea engelmannii
CCTCCCGCTCTCAATACCAAAACCTAAGCTCACCTCTTTCCTCGGCTCGGCGTTCTACTTCGCTGCCTCCTTCATTTTCTTAGTCTGCCAGGGCTGCTATTCAGGAGCTGAAATCACAAGGGTTTAGAAAGCAAGCCATGGCTGCGGTGATCCTCACGCTTCTGGTAGATGTTTTGGCTACCAAACATGGCGAAACTAGGCCCGCTTTAGCAGGCTAATGATATTTGATCAAGTGTGTTTGGCATTTCTACGTATCATGTAAACCAACAAGAGATAATAAATGTTGTCATGAGTGGAAGAGATATTGTTCAGACTGATTATTTGGATTCTAAAAAGAGTGATTCCAACCTTAAAAATGTCCAAGTCCCCGAAGTTTTGCTTCAGAGAGAGGGATTTGGGGATTGCATAAGGCCAAAATTACGGAAAATAGGTTAAAAGCAGAGGATCTAGATTTAAATTCGATTTAAAAGTCGATTCTTGTTTGAATTCAAAGCTCTTTCATGGATCTAAGATTTAGAGGTTAGTACAAAAATTTCCTCCCCTTTCTTCAATTTTTCACGGGCAATGCTTGGTTCTATGATGCTAATTTCCTTTCTACAATTTTTGGGTTCTTGGATAAGTAAAGTAGTAAGATCATTGGAGATATAGGGTAATGCGGTGGTGCATCGTAATATCTGACTTCCAGAAGCAAAATATTTCTATAGTATGATATGTTGTCCATTTTGGGTTTAAGTACATTAAAGGAACATGAAATCAACTTGGTTATGCCAATATGAATGTCAACAATTCGCATCAGGCATATCAAGTTCAAGTAAATATCTATTATTGGTTAGTAATTCAGTTGGGTTGTGGTCTAGAAGTGGATTGGTGGGATTTTATCACAGGCGCCCAGGTTCGATTCTCAGTGTACCCAGTAATGGTTTTACCTGAAAGTCCCCAAAGTTACACGTCCCAAGAATTTCGATCCCGCTCCAACGAAGAATTAGGTGGCTTGTATTATGTGGTATGACCGACCATGTGTAGTGGCCATAGACCTCTCCGTTTGGATTGTTCAGCAGGAAACTGCTCTCAAAGGAAACGCTAGGAAGCCCCACTTGCCTGCCACTTTATTCCGAGTAATTAATTTAGTCTCAAAGCTTGGATTATTTCCAGTGTTTGTCATGGATGGGGACCCTCCATCTTTAAAGTCACCAGCATGCATGGTCCGCTTTGATAGAATGACAGGGGTTGATTTCTTGTCCTCTTAAAAAAAGTTGAATGTATCAACTTGGAACAGAATCATGTCTTCAATCGAAGTGTTGAAGAATGTGTGGGGCTGTTAGAACTTATGGGAATGCCAATTTTAAGAGAAAAGGGTGAGGCTGAAGCACTTTGTGCACAGATAAATAGAGAAGGCTGGGTGGATGCTTGTATTACAGTTGATAGTGATGCATTTCTTCATGGATCTAAATGCATAATAAAGTGTCTCCAAGCATATTGTAAAGAGCCCATTATAGAATTCTATAAGGCATCTGATATTGATACGAGTCTTGGTTTAAAGAGGAATCATCTAATAGCCCTGGCATTATTGGTAGGTTGCAATTATAATGCACGTGGTGTACCAGGAATTGGGTTTAACACTGCAGTGAGCATAGTCCGCTTATTCAAGGAAGATGAGATTCTGAACAAGCTTCGAGATTTAGGCAAGGGGAATGCATCATTACTGTCAGAGATGGATACATCTGTATTGAACTATGAACTAGAACTTCCTGGTGGCATGCATATTAAAATAAAATGCCATTGTTCTCATTGTGGGCACTTAGGGAATAAAGGAGATCATATGAGGCTTGGCTGTGAGGCTTGCAAGACCCTTGACAATGAAGAAAGGTGTGTAGAAAAGTCTCAAGCATTCAAATGTGGATGTTCAGGCTGCATGCAGGTAAGCGATATTTAGGAATTTACAAATATGTTTCTATTTGAACATTGTATTCCTTGAATGGATTATGATAAATGATTTAGAATTAAATTTTTTTTAGTACAATTACAGGAAAGGAAGAAAGTAATGCCTAGCTAAACCTTTTTATTACCTTTTATGTTTTTTGATTGTCGTCTTACAGTTGTTTTAAATGGGACTCAGGGAAGTTATGCCTATTACTGATTAAATCTTATCATTTTAGCGTAGATAGGGTGGAGGGATCATAGAAAAATGAAGATTTTGTTTCCAATAATAGCAGTCAATTGGTTAATGTGACTGATAACAACACAATTCCACCTTACAAAAAGGTATAGCTTACTGATAACAAAATACATGGTTTTTTCTTTTTTTTTGTTCATAAATCTTTGAGGTTTCATTCTTGTGTATACTAAACATTATCCCATGTGCACAGGCATGTTATTTACATAAACTATCAAAAGGAAAGGCATTACATTTTGATAAATTTTACTTTGGTAAATTTGTAATGCATTTATTTTATTTTTATATTTGTTTTAAAATTTCTACGTTTGGTTTGGTTTGCAGGTTAGGCGAGACTGGAGCTAGAGCTTGGAGCTGGGAACTTGGCCCATAGGCCCAGATTTCAAACTAAGACACTTTGATACCATGTGTAGGGGCCAAATAGATTTAAACATCAATTTATTTATTAAACTTCATAACAGAATAATATTCTTCATAATAATAACTTCAGTGACTTAAATTTAACAACGAATAATAAATTTAATAATAGATTAAAAACAATGAATAATTTTAAATACCTGAACCTGATACGAATGACCTTCTGTTTGTCCACTTTCCTTCTTGACCACTTCTGCACTTTGTAAACATTGCCCAAAACCTAGTTCCACCCTACCAACTAGGTAACTTCCTAGCTCCAGGATATCATATGGATATCCTGGCCCCCATGCCCAAAACCTCCAGCAACCCTGGTGCCTGACTGATACAATCCCACTCCAAAATTCCACTTCTCTCTGCAAATCCCAGAGCTCCCAAAATCCATCCCCACTCTCCCATAGAATTCCTTCTCCTAAACCTCCTTCCCCTCCATATACCTCCTTCACTGACTTCCCCCTCATTTATTTCCTACTTAACCCATTTATTACCTTCTTATTCTTTCGTCGTTAGTGCCTCTTATCCCCTTTATTATTATTTTATCCTCTTGTAGTTAATATGTTATCCCTTTTCGAGTACGTAACTTAATTTAATAATATAATTTATTATCCTCCTTTTATTTTTTTACCTTATTAATTAATGAGTTAATTAATACTTAAATTAATCATTGACAATCATGAATAACTAATTAATAATAATTAATTAGTTAATGTTATTTTAAGAAATAATTATTGTTTAGCTAATCTCTTAGGACATTTGGATTATTAAATTAATTATAATTAATAATCCTATACGTTTATTTAAGCAGGGTTGTTACAAGTTTGCATACAACAACAACCATCAAAGTACCATTAAGATGGTACCGTTTGAGTTTCTATACAGGAGACCATGTCAGATGCCATTGAATTGGGACTGACTTGAGGATAGGGTCTTGATAGGATGAGAAATGATCCAAGAAATGGAAGAACAAATGAAAATTATAAGACAAAGGATTAAAGAAGTGCAATATCGACAAAAGAATTATGTTGATGCGCATCGCGTTGACCACACTTATGAAGTTGGTGACCGATTTTTCTTGCGGGTAAAACCACATAAGAGTTCAATCAAGTTTGGAAAGGGTGCTAAATTCTCTCCTAGGTTTGTGGGACCTTTCGAAGTTATGGAAAAGAAAGGGCCCATGGATTATCGACTTGCCTTGCCTAATTCTTTGAGGCATATGCATGATGTTTTTCATGTATCTATTTTGAGACATTATGTTAGTGATCCTACACATGTGATTGACATGAGTTCTTTCTAGGTGTTGGATGAGGGTTCTCTCATGGTGGATCTAATCTGCATTCTAGAACATTGCATTCAACAATGACTACTTCAAATAGTCGATTAGGTCAAGGTCTAGTGGGACAATTATAGTCCACACTCGGCTACATGGGAGGACACATATGATATGCATCAATAATTTCCTTGTTTGATAGATTAGAAATATAGATCTTGTCAGATACTTTTATTACTGCATTTTATATACTGTAAAAATTTTAGATGAATTTTAAAGAAAGAGGGGCTGTATGTAACATCCCATTCTTGTGAGCACATGTTATCAACTTATTCTTTGAGGACACTTGCGTGCAAGTGATCCAATTATGAACATGATTATTTGTTTCGATTATGGATTTTTTATGATGATTTTGATGGTTGTGATTTAATGTTATTTGATATATATGTATTGACAGATTCTATTGACAAGTTTTCCCAGAGTGCACAGGACACTTGACAGATTGTGGATGTCGAGGGCATCGATGGAACTCCTTGGAATCCAGATTGAGTCATGGAGTGGATTGTATTGGATTCAGTATTTCATTTATGCATATGTGACATATGATTGAATAAGTATGATTTTATATATGGATCAGTGAAAATGTTTTTTTAATGAATGCAGATTGACAAATGCTTGCTATTCTGACTCACATAAGGAGTAAAGGGGCAATGCACATAGACCATATATTGAGGGAGAGGTGTAGAAACATCCCTGTCACAACCTACTAGAACTCCTTTCATGGATTGAATTGTAGGTTAACGATTACCTAGTTCGAGAGATCCATGATGTCGTGAGGGTATACTGAGACAATCACTCACAAAGATTCTAAGGGGTGCGCAATAAGGTGTATTCCTTATTCCTTAGAATCCCTTAGTCTCTTACAAGGTCTCTCGAATGGAGTGTTGACTCCAAGGGTTGCACAACTACCAAAACCATTCAAAGATGAGTGGTACCCTTGGAGCATGGAGTGCATCTTAAAGGGAATGTCGCATAAATAAGACTTGAGTCAATGAATCTAGGTGGCCTAGAAAACCTTGAGAGAATAATTAAACCTTGAAAAATCTTTAGGCCTTGATGGATTTAATTAATTAATTAAAGATTAAATTAATTAATTAAAAATCCCAATAAAAGTCTAATCCTATTAAAAAAGGGGGGGGGGGAGAAAATAAGCCTAAATCTAAGTTTCGTAAGAAGACTAAAACTAAATTATAAATTAAATTAAAAAGGAATGAAGAAAATCAAGTTAAGAATTAATAAAATGTGAAATATATCTAAATATTTGATATAAGGCACATGTGTGCAAGAAAATATTAAAAGGGAGTTTTAAAATAAGATAGAAATAAAGATGAGAGCATAGGGTATGCATAGAAAGGAATCTAGAGTCTATCTACCACTAGTTTAACTAGGAGAAGACTCTTATTTTAACTCAACTCAGATTTAGTAAGGCATCAATTATTAAATGGGAATGTGGAGAATAAAGAGACAAATAGGAGTGATTTAAGGATCACATTTGGGAAATGTGTGGGAAATTGACCTTTAATTAAAATAAAATATGAAATTACTTGTGAAACTTGGAGGATAGGGTGACAAGTGTAAGAGGGGAATAATTCTAATTTATTTAATCCATAAAGAAAATTAAACGTGCATATGGGGAAGTGTCATTGAGAGAATTCCTATAAAGAAAATGGTCAAGCTGGGAAAATGACGACACTGCTTATTGGTAAAGTTATACTGCCAAATTATTTTTGATTGGTTTTACTTGTGAGAGTTGGGATACCTATCTTGAGAGAGAGAGGTGGCTCTAACTTGCAAGGCAATATTGGAGCTAGAGTATTTTTTGTTGTGTGTGTGGAACATTTGCGACTCAGGGGGATAAGGGGGAAGAAGAGTACCCATAGCGTTGGATGGGAGGTACCAATGAAGTCCTTAGATTAGAAGAGGGAAGCAAGAAGGATAAGAGAAGGATTCAAAGTTGAATACTTCATCGACAACATCATCACACTGGTTACGATACTTGATTTGTAAAAAATTTCATTGTTAATGGACTATTAAATGTATAATCATTTTGAAAAATGAAGTTTCAATTGAAATTAGATTGGCAACGAAGAATGCATTTGAAAAGGTATATTTTGGTTATATATATATATATGGTTATGGTAATGTTGATTCTAATTGTCTTATTTTCCCTCTGGTTAGGCTCTGATTTTTAACTTTATACTAATACCCCTTTGCACAATAAGTAATATTCTCTCTTGATCACACTGTAGTTTTTCTTTTATGGGTCTGGGTGCTAGGTATTATATACTTTCATTCAACTGTAATTTTCCTCTCTCTTGATTTGCTGCTATTTTTCTTTGTAAATTTCGTTAATACAGTTTTGCAATTTTTCTTTTACCCTTTTAGAAATACCAGGGTGGTTTTTTCTTGCACTTGATGTTTTCTCATTCCAGGGGAGAGAATCGTAGCAAGACAACTTATTACTTAAGCTCTATTATGTCTTCAATAATTTATTTGGTACCAATTGATTCAGAATGTATCCAATCCTTTCATTGTGAGATAACCATAATCATAACTGATCCCTTGAGAAATATATCGACAGTCATGCTAAAGTAAGCATGTGAAGTTCTCACTTGAAGTATGATTGCCTTGATTTTTCAGGTACATGATGCTTTAGGAGTTGTGGTAAGGTTATATCTACGCCCTACAGGTATTCCACAACTTTCACTTCCTTAATTCGAGTCTCCCTTCCATATTAAGGACCATCCTTAACCAACTGAGTTATGTGAACCCTCCTACATACATGGGTTCGGGATTGTTTTAATGAAATGCCGCCCTTACATGATACTTCCTCCTCTTAAATGTTGTCCCTCACCTCATATTGTCCTTGATTTTAGACCTCTCCTTTGTGTGATGGTTGGGTGTTACAAAAAATTGAACTTGTTAATGCTCAGGTTACTTCATTCCCTTAATTATTGAACCAATCATGAGCAATGTGTTACCTTCTGGGAATGACGTTTTCTGTGAGATTGTCTTTGGAGAAAACTTGAAGAACGTGGAGATGTCAAATATTTGCATACAATCTTATTTTATTAATAAATTTTCAGAGAGAATTTCCAAAATTGGATACCATGAGAATTTAACGCTCTCTTAACTCCTTAAGGGATTTGTATATGTCGTGGGAAACCCTACAAAATAAGTGAATTTTTTTCTTAAATTGTGGTTACATCTTCCATGTAGATTGATGTGACCTAAATTCCATGTGTAATTAGTCAATCACCTTTTTTTTCACCTTCTATACTCGAACATAATTGTTAATAATTAATTGTTGTCATAAAGGACGGGTCTGATTATTATGTTGATTAACATGCATTGTATAATTACATTGACTTGGTAAGTTTTTATCTAAATATCAATATCGAGAAGATGAATTTACTTAACTTTTTTTTACATTAAGTTGTCAATTTATAGTTCATTTATCATTTAATCATTAATATATACCAAGTTGTAACTATACTGTCAGATTGATTATGAAAACGAGACTCCCCCTATAGTTATAAAGTCTAGGTATAATTTGTAATGTAATTACATCATAACTAAAAGAATTAATGGAGAAGATGAAATGATGTAAGGTAATTAATGATCTAGTACTAATAATAAGGTTAACTTGTTGTTTTTCAATAAACGTTTATGTTGTAGTAGGATTAACTAAATCAAAAAATACCTAACACTGACTATGGCTATGGAATATCATTTATGGATGAATATTGGCATTGGACAATGTCTTATATTTATACATTGGATTTGTTAATAATTGAACTTGATGAATTAAAATTGATATTTGGAAAGTGAATGGATAATGAAAAATTTAAATAATTGGAATTTCTATTAGGACATTATTTAGTTCTTGGTGAATTGATAATTATGCAAGGATAAACTTCCAAATGTTATCCTCTCAAGATCACAATTCATATTACATGTTGAGCCTTGAATAATATTATATACTATTGGATTTGTATTTGTTAATAGTTTATGGAATTGTAAGGATCCATTACATGGGAGTAGTTCTAGTAATGTGTAATCTAATTGGTGATTGATGGACTATAGGTGCATGTTGTATTGTGAAGCGGTAAATGTAGTTATTTAATTTAGACTTGTTATAATGTTGCATATGTGGTGTTTTATGGTTCACTTGAAATTATAGTGATGATGGAATTGAATAGATTGACACCTGTAAATGTAGACATTGTAAATTAATTATTCTTGATTATATAATTATCGAAACATTTTCGTAGCCTTGTCTATATCAAGAAAAGTAATATGCTACTTAGTTATATTCACTTACCTTTGTGTGTATGGAGGGACCTTACAAAATTGTTACTATACTAATAAATAAAGATAGGTAAATGAAAGATATATACGTAGTTACGCTATATAAACACTTGTACTTATTACAGTAGATTGAATTAACTGATAAATGATTGCTTGACTTGAATGAAATTAACCTTGACAACTTGCTAATGACAGGCGTGATAGATCTATACTTATTACAAGAATATTACTTATGCTCTTGTGTTTTATAAATCCTTATGTCTTATTCTCTTACTCAAATAGATTTTAGTTATTGTTGAATGATGAATAAGTAAAATAGATTATTCCTTGCACTATGATGAAATGATGGTTAATTATGGTTCATGAAACTAGCCTGGATTTTGGAATATGATTGATTAATGAGATTTATAAACCTTCTTGTTTCTTAGAATAATTGCCAGTCTTGAGACTAATTGCCAGTCTTGAGACCTTATGTGGTCAAAATCAATCAGATGAATGTTGTACTTGAGTGTTGCTTATGTGTCTTGGAGTTCCTTACCATGGAGGATAGGTTGGGTAGGTATTTTCCTTTAATATTTAGTGACATGGTTGATCAATTATTAGTATTTTTCTTCAGTTGATCATGAAGTGTTTATTTTGTGATGCTATTTCATGATATATGTTGATTATGTTTCGTTATTAATTATGTTAATGATTTGAATTGTGTGTTGGTATTCATTATGTTAATGCGTTGATTATGTGTCGTTGTTAATTATGAGGATGTGTCGAGGTTGTTTCTATTTATTATGTGGTGACATTTTAATTTTCTAAAGAAAAACAAATATACATTTACCTAGTGTACATAACTAAATGTAAATGTAACAGAGGGGTCATTACATAAGGATCCTTAGTATGAGATTTATAATATAATATTGGTTTCCATTAGAGGAATAAATTTATGCATATTCACAAATGCCTTGGAATGATTGTTAATAACTCTTTGAAGATCCAATGGAAAAAAAGAGGATTGAATGTGTGGGGATATTGTGAGCACAATATGCAATTACTCCCAAGTGCTCGTCTTCAATATTTTTGTTGTGTTGTTGAAGCTTATAAATTTAGATTGTTTCATTTCCATACCTATCTATTTATTTTCCTTTCCTTATGTGAAAAATAATAAATATATATTTAACAATTCGTCACTTTCAAGAATAAGAAATATATCTTTAACGGTGATCTTGTGGGATCTCTATAATTTAGAAACATGCAAAATGAAGAATTATTTTGTAAAGAATTACCACTAGTGAAGAGAAAGAACTTTGGCTAGGTCAAATGATGCTAGTGTCTACCATTTCATGAACCATGCACTCAATCTCACTTTTTTGGTCATAGGGATATATGTAAGGTAAGATGATAGGAGTAAGGTTCCTTAGTATGAATTGTATAATGCGATTTTTCTTTCAACTGGAGGAATACCTTTAGGAATATTTACAGATACTCTAGCATGATTGATGATAACACTTTGGAGATCCATGGGAAAACAAGAGGATTAAATGGTTAGGGATATAGTGAGCACAATTGTGAAATTTCACTCCAGTGTCCCCTTTAGATAGTTTTTTCATGTTGTTTGAGCTTATAAATTTACATGGTTTCCCTTATATACCTCTATATTTAATATCCTTAGCTATTCAAAAAATTCTCATGAATTTTCATAAAAATTTGGAGATACTATTCTCAATGGTTTTAACCATTGGATGCCTAAGACCACATCAATACCAACCAATGGGATTTAAATCATTGAGTTGTCGAAGAAATAATTACGTAGTGAGATTACTACTGTGAAACTTATATGAATAATTTATGGTACCTACATATTTGAAACTCTAGTGTTGAATATATAAAAAGTAGTTGAAATGTTGGATAAATTTTTTTTAATGAAAATGTGTGTACTAATGTGATCAATCAAAACTATTATCTTTCTTCCCACAATGTGTCTTTATATTGACTTGAGGGTTTCTAGAGTGTGAATGATAACCAAAGCATGAAAATATATAGGTTGAGTAGTCTCTTTTGGTTCTAGATATTGATAAGGCTTTGACTCTTATTCTCTTTTATCTTCACAATCTATGTAGATAATTTATTTTTACCATACTTATTCTCCTTATTGTACCTTTTTTCACAATTGAAACATATATCCATTTTTCTCTTCTTTCATCCAATTGTTGATGCATCATCCTTGTATGTTGATCGAGGTTAGGAATGGGAAAATCACAATCTTTGTAATTGTTACTGAAAAGTCTTCTTGTAGCCATATTTTAATTTTCAACTCCCTTTTCCACATTGAAAGAATTAATTGGTGATTTAGAATCCAAAAGGAAAACCTCATGTTGAATGATGCCCTTTAAAGTATCTACAAAAGTATCCAACAAATTCTAATTTACAAAGTTATTCAATCTAAGAATAAGTTCTTGAAATTGTTGAATGTGTTTTGTATTGGACCTCTCCACATGAGATTTGTTAATTTCTTAACAATATGTTTCTCATACTAGTGTTATAACACTTTTTACAGACTCTATGAATCATTCTTTGGTGGCCTACCCTTTCCCTTTGTAGACTAAGTTTCCCCATCATTCTTAGTCAAAAGTCAAAAATTCATTTTTTTGTACATATACTGCAAGATACCAGATATATAAAATATGCAGAACAGAAACGAAATGCTAGAAATGACAGAATAACAGTAAATATCCAGCATAATCTTCACAATACACAGAAATGATATACGAAATAGCAACAGAAATAGCACTTTGAATCAGATAGCAATGTTCACGGGCCTCTTCGAGGGGGAAACCTCCAATCGAGCAGTGCTCTGTTACAATAATATCCAAGCTAGGGTTCTCATACCCTCAAATCCTATTTATACTAAAAAGAAGCATCTAGAGGAAGATCCTTCTAGAAGCGGAAGCTTCTATTAGGTCTTCTTACATCCACCTTATTCTATTTTATTGAAAGGTCTTATTAATATTGACCTTTATTAAATCCGAATACATTGATCTACCTATGTGTGGGCTAGGACCTTAACATGTCCTCCCCCTTAAAAATAGCCTTGTCCTCAAGGCTTGAGATGTGGAAACTGTTGCAGAATGGTAGTTGGTTCCCAAGTGGCATCTGCTGGAGTCATACCTTTCCACTGTACGAGCACTTCCTTGATGGTTCTCTGACGTAGGCGACGCTCCCTCTGGTCCAAAACTGCTTCTAGTTGTAGCCAAATGGATCCTTCTCCAGCTAACTCTGGAAGGTTGGTTTGAAGTTGGCACCTGGTTCCAATCACCTTCTTCAAGCAAGAAACATGAAAAACAGGATATAGCTTCGACTGACTGGGCAGAGCTAACTGATATGCGACTTGTCCCACATGCTTTAGAAATGTGTAAGGGCCATAAAATTTGGGGGCTAGCTTCTGACACTGCTCGGCCTTGAGGGAAGTTTGCTTATATGGTTGCAGCCACAGAAACACCTGATCCCCTTCTACAAATTGACGTTCCGAGCGACCTTGATCTGCTTTCTTCTTCATTCTGTTCTGGGCCATGACCAAGTTCTCTTTAAAGGTACGAAGGATATCCCCCTGGACTGTAAGTGTTTGGTCGACCGCCTGGACCTTCGAGGTACCCGATAAGTATGAGAGAAATGACGGTGGCTTATGTCCATACACTGTTTCAAAAGGAGTCATGCGAGTGGTTGTATGGTATGTAGTGTTGTACCACCATTC
>WSFP011532804.1:0-11967 GCA_009831015.1 Picea engelmannii
GTACTTCTTTATATTAATCTCACATAAGTCATTTACAACATGAGACCGACACTTCTCCTCGAACTCGTTCTTGGGCTCCTCTTCACCATGCACCAACTACTTCCATGTATTCTTCTCCTCTTCAACTCTCTCTAGGGAAATGGCAAGGATTTGTAAAGGAGGAAGAAGGAATTCTGGCTCAAACTTACAATGTGGTTGAAACATATTGGGGAAAAGGGGGAATATTGAAATAGGAAGAGTTTTTATGATCTCGTTCTTCTCTCTGGAATGGGGCCCCAACACCTTCTTTTATAGGCCAAAATAGATAGTAATGGTTGGGGTGACTGGCTATGGGCGGTCAACTGGTTAAGTAACGGCCCATAAACCCTTATCCCTTTTCAATTTTCATTTTTCATGATTTTTTGTGAGTGTATGTAGGCTGTAGTGGTGAAACAAGTGTGTGTACATGGGCAGTAGTGGTGCAGGGCACATACACCTTCAAAACAATGGTTTTTAGAAGAGATGTTTAGTGATGGCTTGGAAAAGATAGAAAGTAAGATGGCCTGATGTCATGTATGCATGTCTAGTGCAATTTATTGTTATAACATCAACCTTGGGGTATTGTTAAAAAGTATAATTGAGGAGAAATCTCCCGGTGAGACGAATCTCCCGAGGCATACCTTTTTCCGCAATAATATACTAGCTATAAAAGGGGTGAAGCTCATGTCATGTAGATGTTCTTCTAGAACAATTTAATCATTGTGAAGGAACAAGGTCACTCAACGATATTTTCATATTTAGGGAGTCTGAAAAGGGCTTAACTATGGAATCTGGGGGGGTGGATCCTTTTCTGTAAGTAATATCCAAGGCCCGAAAAAGAGATAAACCAGAACCAAGGAGAATGTTCCTTTCAAAAGTTTATTCCCTTGAGCCCAAAAAAGGGTTAAACTTATGCCTAAGAATACTCTTATAGTGAAAAAAAATTCCTAGAGCATACCTTTATTCGTAAAATTATCCAACCGGACCAAAAAAGGGGTAAACTACCACCGGACAGATGTTCCTTCAAAGTTGATTTTGGCGAGCATGAAGAGAAACATGATCTCTTGAAAATATTTTCAATTTTAGAGAGTCTAAAAAGGGATTAAATAAGACTCCAATGGGATACTTTTCTCAAGTAATCCATACAAGATCAGAAATAATAAATACAGTCTCGTTGGATGTTGCTTTCAAAATTTAAGTGAGCTTGAAAGACAACAAACCATGCTCATTAGGGAGTCCCGTGGGTAAGATCAAGAATGTTGATTAGAGAGAATAATGAGGCTTCAATATGTAATCATGGTAGGACTAACAAGGAATCCCAAGCCTATGGAAAAACTCACAGCATGGATGCCAAAAATGCAGCAAAAGATCTACCAAGGGAATCCATGTAAAGGTAGGCTCTACCACCTAATTACAACACTTGTAAAGTAGTAGAGAAGGTTTTGTTTCGCACTTCAGTGGGGTCGATCCTAAGGCCAAATGAACCATGAAACGAATAATGAAAAAATGAAAGTAGGGAAAATTCTAACCTATATGCCATTTTCGAGGTCAATACCTATTAGAATGGATCGATATGATGAACACATGTCAAATAAAAATGTCTCCAAGATCCTATATATAAGGCCAATAACACTCATCCAAAAGTTAATGAATCCAATATAGATAAAAACTTCGGAAAAATAAGAGTTTCTATTGAATACAAAACTTGAAAACAACAAACCTGGACTATACAATATGTACGAGGTACTGCACAACCTTACGACTCATGCGTGGTAGTAGTTCAGGTAGAGCCCGCTGCTAGGATCTGACCAAGAGTCTCTTTGATAGTCAACCTGGAAAGTCTCCCACAAGGGAATAAAACACAAAACACGGTGTAAGCATTCCAACGATATAGAAATTGCAGTCATGGATTCAAGGATATCCTCATTTGAAGGCCATTCAAAATCCAAGAAATCCAAAAAATTAGCATCTAGGTTTCCAACTCGTAGTCAGTCACCAAGCAGGTACGGTCGATAGTCGGGTTGATTGTAATGAGAAGGATAACAATTTTGAATCCCTTCAAGGGTTTCAAAATCAATTGGTCTGGAATATTACAACTGAAGATATCGAATGGATTTGAGGCCCATGAGGCTCCATAGGAAAATGTGATTGGTATCGTTCCTAATAAAGACCCTCAATATACAATCCCCACTACGTTTGGTATGGATTTGGAGGGGTTATCTCCTCTACCTTTCCTCACATGACCTCGTGTTTATACCATGTGTTAGAGGGGGGTCCCGACTAACTCTTACGATGATGGAATTAAGACACTCCCTATCTCAAAATCCAATGTTTGTTTTAAATGGCCTTGAAGAGTTTCCTCTTCACACTTATTTCAAGGCCCTAAAATCCTAAACTAGTCGATGAACCCTACAAAGAGAAAGTATAATATACTTTAAGTTAAGTGTTAATTTTAAGTCTTGATTTACACAAAGGATGTGGTTGTGCAACTAATGGTTTTTTGAAGAGATGAAAAAAGGAAGAAAACTTTATAGTATTTGAAAGAAAAAAGATACTTCAAAATCAAAGCAAATCTTGTAAAACTCTTTGTAAAATTCAACTTTTCAAATTAACGTTTGAAGATCTTATAAATGAAATTTTCCTAAAAAAAGTGCTTTCTTTTGACTAATAAAAACTACCTACATTCTAGGAAATCAAGAAAGAACTTTGAAACTAAGACTCTTTTCTTTTTCAAACAAACAACCTAGACTACATTACCAAACTCAATGCAAGAAAATAAATTATTTTTCTATTTTTTGAATTGCTTTAACAAGAAAAACTAAAGTAAAAAAAGTTTTTGTTTTTCAAAGCAAGAAACAAGAAAAAGGAGAAAACAAAAACCAAGATTGACAAATACTCTAATCCAATTGCGTAAACACATGCATTCAAAAAGAAACCAAAGGAGGATCTAAAACTTGAAAGTTCACTCTAAACCTCTAGGGAAAACAAAATAAAGTCAAGAAAAGAAGTTAAAATAATAATTAACCCAAGCTAAGGCCAAAAACATATACTCTGGAAGGTCCAATAAATCCATGAGAAGCCTAAAATTCTATCAGGAAAGAGAAAGACCTCTCTTTTCTAAAAACAATTTATTGACATAGAGATGCATGTTATGCACCAACAACCTACATATGTACATGGGATGTTTGTTGTGCAGAGGGTGTATGTATGTGGGCTAAGACAAATTAGAGCATGTACACCTATGGGATTTCTCAAAAAGAAAAAATACTAGGCAAACTGACTCATAGAGCTATGGAAGGAATGTAACCAAAGATTTCCAGAATGAATAACTAAGACCCATTCAAAGCTAGTTTTACCATTTGAGTTTCCAAGGTAAATTATTGTGTTTATTATTTTCTTTATTTTCTCTACACTATGGATTTATCTATGGTTTAAGGGGATTCTGATTTCTTGGGTTTCAACAATTATTTTGATGAATTGTGTTTGAAATTGCTCCATAGAATAAATAGGTTCTAGTGGGAAACCCCCCCTATAACTATACTAGGGTTGTAAGTATAGATAGATATATGAACTCCCTAAAAAGGAAATCTAATTCCTAAACTGCCCCAAACACTCTGAAAAGATGAACATAAATAGTTAGGAAAGTGTATTAGAAGTAGTACCTTTAGTCCAACATTCGATATATACCACCTCCAGCTTTATATCTTCCTAAGCTGCAAGTACTTAGGCAAGGAGGGAAAAGGGATTTGGGCAGAGTTTCACCATTCTAATTCTTTTTGTGTAAATGGGACACCAAGACCTCCTTTTATATGACAAAAGGATAGTTATTTGGGTTGGGGATGGGCTACAACAAGTGAATTGGTTGGGAAACCTCCAATAGCCCATAAACTCCACCGAATTCCTTTCAACTTTTTATTGTTTTCAACTTTTGGAGGTAAACGCGGGTTTTTTAGTATGCAGCCAACATATGTACGCGGACAATAGTGTAGTAGGGTGCGTACATGCTCCAAAAAATGATTTTTTAAATAGAGTTCCTTAGTAGTATTTTGGAAAATTGTGCAAGTATAAAGGCCAATGCCATGTATGCATAAGTAGGGAATTTTAGGGCTATAACAATAGGACATCAAATTAACTACAATATTCAACACTTGATGGAGGTTTTATTTAAATCAATATATTGCTAACATAAACTTGTAGCACAATGATGTTAATAACAAGCTCAAATTTTAGATGGACTTCACTATATTTAGAGTGTGGTCAAATTTCTTGCATTTGCATAAAATTATGTGCAACAAATCAATGTTTGGTTGTGTAAGGTACTAGATGAAAACATCCAGAGTAATAGGAAAAACATTATCAAAATAGTTATCATAAAGAAATAGAATGGAATTCACAATGAAAATATGGATCCACAATATGATACCTTTATTATTTAGAAAGCATTATTCACTTGCCTCTTTGAGGGGGAAACCTTCAATAGAGAAAAGATCAAGTACAACTTTTTGCACAAGAAAACCTTTGCAATGATCTCTCTCTCTCTCTCTACACACACACACACTACTTTTATCTTCTTGAGAACATTCTAGAGGATGAACCTTCTAGTAAGTTGTCCTACAATAGTTGTGTTCACATTATTAAATAGGCCTTATTTACCAATGATGACATTTATTACATAGAAATATGTATTATTATATCTACTTTATGGGTTAGGGAAAGGGTGGTGATAAGGGAAAATATTGAGAGGAATACTACCAGGTACAAAGGGGATGGAATGATCATGGGGACCACAGGAAGGTGGGAGGCCTTGGAGGTTTTCAAAAATGGAGTGGTGTTTGGAGAGGATAAGATACATGTTGGGATGAACAGGTGGGGAGGGAGTCTCAAATTCTTGAATGGCATGGATATGAGAAATAATTATAGAATGAAACATTTTGAGTAGTTTTTCCATTCAGGTGTGAACTGACGATCTCTAACTGACGATCTCTAGGAGACTGTCATGATGCCTAGGAACTTATAGTGATGACCATTCTATTGGAACATCACATATAATTCATTGAAATCCATGGTTATGGGGCCAAGTGTGCGTAACCATTCATCACCCAAAACAATTTTGCAACCCCCCATCTCAATGGAAAACATGTGGGATTTCAAACAATAATTACCAATTTGCAGGCACACATTTTCCAAATGACCCCCACATTTCATGGAACTTCCACTAGCAATCATGATTTGAAATTTATTTACTACGTCGATATATAAATGGGTCTCTTGAAAAATTCTTCAATTAATGAAGTTATGGGTGGTACCACTATTGATGAGGATAATTACTTTATGATGCTTGATATAGCCAATTAATTTAAGAGTTTATGGGGTTGAAATACCATAGAGTGAATTGTTGTGGGTGGGAAATCCCTCCTATGAAATAGCACTAAGGGTTTTATCATGCATGTAGAAATGACCTAAAGATTCTTACATGCCTAGACCCCCATTACTCATATGTAAATACAAGGCTCAAGAGATTAAGTTGACGTACCTTATTTTTCATGTTTGATGTCGATCCCTTTTCGCACTTGGTCATTCTTTGACTGCAACTCTCGTCCCAATGCTGACCTGCATTCACTAAAGAAAAACAAAGAAATACACATGCATTTGATATATGAACTAACGGGTTAGATATTTAATCAATCATATAATTAATATTCCAATAATGACAATCTAATATGGCGGGATGAGAAAATAAATTCTTTTATTAACTTCATAATTATACCTTACAATGATAAAGTCGGCTACTGCTCCTCGATCCTGGTCTTGGGTTGTTCTTCCACTGTCTTCTAACTGATTTTCTCTATACTTCTCTTTGCACAAGGATGGCTAAAGGTTGGGACAAAGGGAATGCTCAATTGGGTATAGTTTCTTTACTATGACTCTCCTTCTCCAAATGGGACCCCTACCCCTTCTTTTATAGGTTAGAAGGAGCTAGTTATTTGATCGAATGATTGGCCATGCATGGCCGAAAGGTTTAGTTAACTTACCCAAAGTTGTGCGTTTCATTAGTAAATTTTCTTTTTTCATGCTTTTGTAGGTACACACGGGCTGTCTTGGTTCAGCTAGCGTGTACACACGTGCAGTAATGTAACAGGGCATGTGGGCCTTTATAAAAGGGGTTTTTAAGAAGATTTTTTCAGTAGTGTTTTAGAAAAGAAGGAATCTGAGATGGCCTGATGCTAGGTAATCATGTCTGGTGTAAATTAGGGTTATAACATATTCCCCCTAATGTGTGAGGTTAGAAGAGCATCTGATGGACGAAATAGATTAACAATCTTTACCGATGTGCCAAACAAGTGAGCCTAGGGACTAAAAATCATGAGGTGTCGTCTGCAAAATAATAATTGTCTCGCCAAGGTAGGCATACCCATGCTTGAGATAAAATAAAATCATGGCTAACAATCAAATACACTATAGATCCATGTCATATAACTATATAAAGTGTAGCCGTGAACAATGCACAACGGAGCTACATCTCAAAATAAAAAAGATATACATGTAGAGTATCCATCTTCTAGAAGATAATAAGGCTTGATGGCTGGAGATGAGGTCTTCATAGCTAGAGCAACAACTTCAAAATCTTCAAAACTCGAGTAGGAGTGTAATATGAGTGTACGACTTCACTACCTAGAGGTCTTTAACGACTCGTCGGTAATGGACTAGAGAATCTTGATGATCAGACTGAAGGCTTCATTGATTTGGAACAAATACTTGATTGGACATTCGGGATGGTCGGGCATGAGGGAAAGAAACAAACTGCAGAGGGGCCAACTCAGGCTTGGTAAAAAATTCCCTTGGACAATAGCATGACAAATTATGAGACTTAGGCAGCATGGCATTAACATAAGTTTACGAGGAAGGAGGCAACAAAAAATCTCCATATGTTTGGAAGAATAACCAAACGGAGGAGGACACAGCTCTATGCAGTGAGAACAACTTCCTAAGGTCATATTAAATCACAGAGCTTGAAGAAAAAATGGAAGGATGTGCTTTGTCCAAGGGAGACTCATTGTGTTTCCAATAAAAAGAAAATACTTTTCCCTTACTCTTTTTGGGGTATATTTGATTTTTGTTTGTCTTTTTCAATAATGTTGGAAAGCTTGAAAAAGAATAAAATAATACTATGTTACAAAGGAGGATCGATTGTCGCAAACATACTAGTTCCAAGCACATGAAACACAGGGATTCTCAGGGAAAAGGGACATATGCAAGAAAAGGACACTCAGGAAAAATCCTCCAGGGGCCAAAGGTGTCAAGATGCAGAGGCAAAGTGTTAGAAAAATAGGACCATGGAGAAATAAAATAAATCAAATGCGGAAATAAAACATAGAAGATACACAATACAATAAAGACACAGATTTACGTGGTTCACCCAGTGTGGGCTATTTCCACCAGAGAAATTGCCAGGTCCTTCCTTTATTATTATCCATCACATGAAGGGATACAACCTACATCAAACCCGATGTAATTTCCTCTTCTTTCTCTCACTGTCTCCTATCTTAGAATACAATATTCACCATCAATCATAGCCGCAATACATTTCCCTCATAAAAGAGGGTTTTCTTCTAGGGAAACAAACCCTAACATAATCTCTACCATTAGATATACGACCTTATAATGAATGGTCCAAATTTACAATGAAATTACATTATACATTTACAAGGAAATTTTTCCTGCAGGGTCTCTCTTTCCCCAAGACCCCCCAGTCCGGGGGGGGAATAGCCCCCCCGGACCACACAGAGAGGGTAACCCCCCTATGCACTCCCCCGCGTGGAAGAGTGTACATACTTCTGGGGTGTAAATATTTCATGGGGTATAAACATGGCTGAAATTAAAAGACCTCTGAATCAGGAAGATAATCAGGCTCCACAACCAACAATCTCCCACTTGGAGACCGATCTCAACAACTCCACCACTATTGTATATGCTGGAATCTGAACCTTCTTGGACCTAGAAAATTCCTCATCTTCATCTTCATTCTTGAAGACCAACTGAGCTGAGCAGGAACTCAGTTTCTCCTTGGTTACTCCCTTTGTTAACATGTCTACAGGATTTTGGATAGTGTGTATATTTTTGAACTTCAAATGTCCATCTTCCAAGGTGGAACATATGAAGTGGTACCTCAACTGTATATTCTTAGTATTCGAATGGAAGGCTGAGTTTTTTGCAAGATGAATGGCACTCTCATTGTCACAGTACAACCTATTATTCTCTTACTTCTTTCCCAATTCCTCCATAAACCTCTATAACCAAATCATCTCTTTAGTAGCCTCTGTAGCAACAACATACTCTGCCTCTATTGTTGAAAGTGCAACAACCTTTTGCAGTTTTGAAATTGAACTTATTGTTGTTCCACCTATAGTAAACACATACCCTGTGGTACTCCTCCTGCTATCTTTATCACTTTCCATATCCTTGTAGAACAGTTTTTGAACCTCCAAAACATAATGCATGATTAGCAATACCTCTCAAGTATCTAAGAATCCACTTTACTTCCTCCCAATGTTCTTTACCTGGATTGTTCATATATCTTCTCACAACTCCCACTGCATGTGCAATGTCTGGTCTTGTGCAGACCATTGCATACATCAAATTGCCAACTGCTAATGAATATGGGACCCTAGACATGTATTCTATATCCTCCTATGTCTTTGGACACATTTCCTTAGTCAATTTTAAATGGCTGGCCAAAGGTGTACTAACTGGTTTTGCATTCTTCATTCTAAACCTCTCCAACAACTTCTCTATGTACTCACCCTGAGACAATGTCAGTTTGCAATTTTTCCTGTCTCTTTTTATTCTCATACCAAGGATTTTCTTTGCAGCACCTAGATCCTTCATCGCAAATGAATTGGCTAATTTCTTCTTGAGAACATTTATATCCTACATATTAGACCCTGTAACAAGCATGCCATCTACATACAATGGCAAGATAATAAAGATTCCATTTTCTAGATTTTTAAAATAAACACAGTGATCAGAATGACATCTACTATAACCCTGTTCTATCGTAAACCTATCAAACTTCAGATATCACTGCCTTGGATATTGCTTTAGGCCATATAATCTCTTCTTCAAACTGCATACCAAATTATCCTTCCCTTTGACCTCATACCCCTGTGGCTACTGCATATAAATATCTTCCTCCAAATCCCCATGGAGAAAATCTATTTTTACATCTAACTGTTCAAGATGAAAATCTTCTACTGCCACAAGACTTAAAATAGTTCTAATTGAAGTCATTTTAACAACAAGAGAAAATATTTCATCAAAATCTATACCTTTTTTTTGTGCAAATCCCTTTACAACAAGTCTAGCCTTGTACCAGTTTTCTCCTCCATCTTCTTCCTTCAACTTGTAAACCCATTTATTCTGCAATGCTCTTTTTCCTACAGGAAACTGAACCAAGTCCCAAGTATGGTTATTTACCAAGGAATCCATTTCCTCTTTCATGTTTTGCTCCCACTTCCTTTTGGTGTCTACCTGCATTGCCTCTTCATAACATTCTAGTTCACCAGAATTAGTCAACAGTAAATAATACAATGAAGGAGAGTATCGTTCAGGGGGTATACTTAGCCTAATAAATTTTCTAACAACACTTGTAGGTGTTTGAGGTACCTGCTACTCCTGTTGTTGTACATTTTGATTTTCTGGTTCCTTTGGAATTTCTTTTTTAGTGATCTCATCAAGCACTATGTATTCTTGTTTTTATTTTTCCTGTTTCTTTCCCTGCAACTGATCTTTGTACATGACCTTCTCATTGAATATGAAATCTATACTCCTAATGATTTTTTTATTTTCATAATCCCATAAGAGATAACCAAAATCATTAACACCATATCCAATAAAGGTACACTTCTTGGATTTTGCCTCAAGGTTTGTTCTATTTTCTTTATCAATATGAACAAATGCTTCACAACCGAAAGTTTTCAAAAAGGAATAGTTTACCTTTTTTCCTATCCATTCCTCCTCTAGAATTATACCATCCAAAGAGCTTGAAGGTCCTCTGTTTATTAAGTAAACAACAGTATCTACAACATCTGTCCAAAACTGCAAGGGAAAACTAGCACACAATCTCATACTCCTTGCATGCTCCATGATTGTTCTGTTCATCCTTTTTGACACACCATTTTCTTGTGGTGTTCTTGGAACTTTCTTCTCTCTATGAATCCCATGGTATGAACAATAATCATCAAAATCCTTGCTTCAATATTCACCTCCATTATCTGATCTGAGACACTTCAACTTTTTTACTGTCTCATTCTCAACCAAAGCTTTCCATTTCTTAAAAGTATCAAAAACATCAGATTTTTGTCAAATGCAATAAACCCAAGTTTTTATAGTTGCATCATCAATAAAAGTAATATAATAATGAAAGCCACCAAGATATGATACCTGAGCTAGTCCCCATACATCTGTATGCACAAGCTCTAACCTTTCACTCTTCTTTTCTGACTCTGATAAATTTGACTCTCTTTTGTTTTCCATAAACACAATGCTCACAGAAGTCCAAATCAATTTGTTTAAGATTTGGCAAAAAAATTCTTTTGTGAAGTATCTGCATCCCCTTCTCACTCATGTGTCCAAGCCTATGATGCCATAGTGTTGTATCCACTCCTATAGAAGATAAAGAGATAGAAGAGTCAGTATTACCAGTACATAAATTCAATGTACCTATTGTTGATGTCGAAAGATGTCCTAAAAACAACCTTAGTTTAACATTAATTTATCAACCTGAAGATTCGTCTTTTATCACAAGAATATTAGCAAAGTCTATGTAGGTAGCCTAAAATCATGTAGCTAAACAAAATATGAGTTCATCAACAATCAAGTTCCTCAAACGTTCACCAAAGATTCTAAGAACTAATGGAATTGAAATCCGATTACTAAGATGCTATAAAGTGGAAAGGAACTAATCAATCTATTGAATTCTCTTAACTAAAAAGTAGTAATTGAATCTAAGTGAGGACTTGCAGAATTAACTATCAATTATGAATTATGATTGTTGGAAAGGAAATAATGAATTACTCTATCTACAGAAAGAAACAACAATTGTAATCTAGTCGAAAGGGATAGCTAATGTAACTTTTACCGAAAGGAACAACTATTGTAACTTTAACTGAAAGGAACAACAATTGTAAATTGAAGGAAAAGGAACAACACAGATGAAAATGTGAGGAACTGCCAAGCAACAAATTCAGAAATGGAAATCGTAACAACAATCAATAATACTTGAGGGAAATGTATGTCTTCTATACGCAAAAAATCATAAAATCATTAACACACTTATGAATTTATCCTTGGCTATTGTAAAAGAGATCTAAATCACAAAATAGAAATCAAACTTTGAACTAATACAATTACAGAACGAGATAGTAGCTCCTTCATATTGGGCCCTCGGTCTTCAGAAGTAATGCTACAAGAAACTCAGAACAAAGAAATGGTAGAAACACTCAAAACTTTCATTGATTCCATAGCTAGTGAAACATTTACAAAAAATTCTTGCGCAGAGAAATTATGAATCTAAATACTTGAATGTGTTTTTTCTCTCCTTTTTCCTGGATCTATTACCCTCTTATATATTACAATAATCTGGGTAAATCAAGCTATCCTGAGGATCAAAAGATCCTCGGGATTTCTTTACTATTATAAAGTTACAATATAGAAAATGCATTATCTTCAAAACTGTTTTTCACCTAAAAAGTCTTCAACCTCCAATAGCTTGCGCATAGCCAAGATCTCTTTGGTTATGTTTGACAGTTATTTATCCAATTCTGCAACAAAATCAAACCATTCCAATCGTAATTTAGAATCTATTTAATAAAACTTCAATAACAACCCTAAGAGACATATTAATCATGTTCTTTTCTATTTATCCCTAACTATCTGAAGAATCAATCAAAA
>WSFP011532807.1:0-11966 GCA_009831015.1 Picea engelmannii
CTCAAGATTGTTATCCTTGTTTTGACCCAGATCACAAGATCGACTTCATTGCACCAGGAATCAAGGTTGCTTATGTTCTACTCCGTAGAGTGTTTGAGACCCATGATGTATGATTGGTGCACCTTGCTTTTGGATAATATGAAGAGCCATTTGACAAAATGCAAACAGGGTGACAAGAGGAACTTTGGGTTTTCATCCATCTTGTGTATCTTTTTCTTTGAGCGGTTTCTAGGTTTGCGACCTAGAGTTGAGATCATTCCTCAAGGACCTTGCGATCTAGCCATGGCACGGTGGACCGAGGTGATGAGATAGAAGGGGGGAGGTAGGGTGCCCACTCCCTACAATGATGATTTGTTTTACTGGTGGAGATGAAAAGTCATTTCTCTGGATGACTACCCCTATTCACGGATTGACTTCAGAGGGGACCTTGACATGCCAAAGTTTTTAAATATTTCATTTTTTTGTATTTTTGTATAGGAAAACAAAAATATTTTTGGATGATGTTTAAGTAATAACTAGACACATGTGTGATGCAGACGTAGGTCCATGACAGCCAGAAGGGCTTCCACAACATCATCAGAGGGATCAGGGAGATGAGGCAGCGGGAGGAGAAGCATAGAGAGTCCTTCAAAAAATCCAGGGCAACCTGTCTTGTTTGACACATAGGATTTCTATAGTTCATGTAGAGGATCTGTCAAAGGCCATGTAGCGACAGGTGGTTGGCGTGCCCAGATATTGGGTGTGACTCTTTAAATGTATCACAAACACCATAGTTTTTTTAACATGACACACATTCGACACCATAGGTGTAGATGTCATGGATCTTGTATTATCGGTTGTATATGTGTATTGAGGGTGTTGGCCCTAGTTTTGTACTATAAACATCATATTTTATGAAACATGGTTCTTCGTATTTACTTATATTACAATGTATACATTGATGAGAAAGTTTTATTTTCTTTAGTTATCTGACAAATGCCAATCTAGAGAGAAATTAGCATAAGCATCAGATGCATAATTAGAACTCTCGGGTATGTGATGATAAGTAATAAAATTAAATTGTCGCTCTAAAAGGCGTACCCTGATCCAAATTTTATGAGTAGAATGAAATGACTACAAATTATTAACAAAGGCTTAACACATAATAATAGAGATATAGTAAAACTGGTTTTCAATTCAATAAGGAAATAAGATGAAACTTTAAAATGCAGCGGAAAATAAGCTTGCTAGAATGGTGTCGGCTTATCTATGAGAAGAGATGTGACAGTTGCACTCATTCGCAACAAGATGGTTACAATGAGGATCTGAAGGCCTTTTTACAATAAAAATGAATTTAAAAAACCCTAGACATCTAAAAACCTAACCCTAGGAGATGAAGCGCCAAAATTCATGTGGGCTCCATTTGGATAAGTCAGTACATCAACTTCCCAGGGTCGTAACTTTTGCATATGATCTGTATTTGGGGTGCACGATAGCTCGTTGGAAAGGTATCGTCAAGGAGATTCATTTTTTGGGATCAATTACAGCCTTCATATTTCATTGAGAATATTTATCTCGAAATACCTTCATTTAGGCCCTCAAAATGGCCCTGGAAGTTAAAAACTGCTAAAAATAGTAAATTACCAAAATTTCCAGAAAACTATTTTGAGCAAGTTGGAAAAGGTGGGTGGCAATCGATATACACCTGGATCAGTCCTCCCTCATTAGGAATAAATGGTCTCCATTTCATTGATCTCCCCCATCAGATGAGGAAATTTCTGTTGAATTTGGCCCCGGGTGAGCCACTTGCCTTGGTGCAGGAGTTGCCCTGCTTTGGTGACTCGATAAAGTTGGATCCTTTGTTGCCGAGTGCCCTTGATCTGTGTCTCCACAATATTATCATTGGATTCCTATTGTATGAATTTGGAGTTGCGATCTATTGGTTTCATTTGTTGTGCTACTTCTGAGGTGTCCAATAATGGTGGGAAATAAGGGCAAAGGAGATCCACATTGAACACTGGGTGAATGCCAAGAAAAGGAGGAAGGTTGAGCTCAAAATAATTATACCCCACGACCTTGGTGATGGTGTATGGTGCATAACAGAGTGGGAGAAGCTTCTAATGGGGTTTTGCAAGGCGTTCTTTCTACAAGTGAAACCAAACTTTGTCACCCACCTGAAACTTATGTGGCACCCGATGTTGATCATGGTGTTGCTTGTACTTGTCATTGGACTTCTGTAGGATATCCTAAACCTATTGGCAGATGTGCTAGATATGCTCAATGAATTGGGTGGCTTTGTCAGCTTCAATTGGAGCAGGAGATGAGTCAGTCGAGGTGACTGCAAGGGGAAGTGCAACATCTATGGGACCAAATGGTTGGAATCCTAACCCCAAATGAAAGGGGTTGTGGCTAGTTTAGCTATGCAGGGCTCGATTGCAGCTATGTTGGACATAGGGAAGGATCTCATCCCATGTGCCAAGGTGCTTGGAATTATACATGCGAAGGAGATACACAATCATTTTATTTACGACCTCAGTTTGGCCATCTGTCTGGGGGTGGAAGGTCGTGGATTTGGTGAGCTTGGTGTCCAGCAGTGACCAGAGGCTAGACCAGAATGTGCTGAGAAATTGAATGTCCTGATATGAGACAATGGTTTGTGGGATTCCAAAATGTACCTAGAATCATTCAAAGAAGAGCTTGGTAGTGGCCTCTGTTGTGATTCTCTTCTTGTAGGAAACCAGAATTTCCATCTTAGAAAAGTGATCAACAACCACAAAATCACAGTCATTTCCCCTCTTGGTGGATGGGAGGCCTGACATGTAGTCCATTGAGATGGATTCCCATGGCCTGTCAGGAGCAGGAAGAGGGGTGTACAAGACCTATTTCTTAATGGTCGATTTGGAAATAATACAGGCAGTGCAAGACCTGATATACTTACTGACCTCCTGTCGAAGTTTAGGCCAGTAGAAATGTTTTTATAGCATCGCCATTGTCTTTTTGATGCCAAAGTGTCCTGCCACCCGACTATAGTGGGCTTCCCATATGAGCTTCGATCTCTCACTTGATGGAACACATATATGGCCTAGATGACACAACAACCCATCCTGAAGATGGAAATCATCGACAACTACGTTTGCACCCAACATTTGGTAGGTGGTGGTGAAGTCTGGGTCTATATCATATAGTTGGGGCCATATAGAGGTCTCATGGCCACAAGATTCTAGCACCGTGGTGAGTGTCGTGACTGGTGGTCTGCCGAGGAAATCAACGATGTAGTTGGAGCTTTCTTTTTTATACGTGATGTTGAGGTGGAATTGTTGCAAGTATGTGGACCACTTTTAATGGCGGTCATTATACAATTTTCCTTTTTTCTGAATGAACTATAGTGGCTTATTATTAGTGTGGATGACTATCTCCTTCCCAAGAATGTAATGTCTCCACTGGAGGCAGGCTTTCACATTGGAGTACATTTCTTTGTCATAAGTAGGGTACTTACAGACAACATCTGATAGTGTCTCACTATGATAGGCCACGAGATGGCCATGCTAACTGAGAACGATGCCCACAGCATAGTCTGGAGCATTTTTCTCGATCTCAAAGTGTTGTTGCAGGTCTAGTGGTGAAAGTACTATGGTTTATCATAAGCATTGCTTCACATCTTAAAATGCTTATTGTTGGGACCAACCCCATGATAATTTCTCCTTACCACCACCCCTGGTTATTTGGCTGAGGGCCTATGCAATATGGGAGAATCCCAACATAAATCTGCAGTAGAAATTGGCAAGGCCCAAGAATCTCTAAAGCTCAGTGAGTGTGGTTGGGACTGGCCAGTGATTGATGACTTGGATCTTGGCTGGATCCACATGTATTCCATGTTGATCAATGATGTATCCCAGGCAATGGACTATGTTCATGCCTAAGGATATTTTTTCCAAGTTGGCATATAGCTTGTGCTGCCCCAGGGTGTGCATAACATGTTGAATATGCTACAAGTATTTGGCCCAAGTCTTGTTGTAAATGAGAATTTCATCCAGATACACCACTACAAAAGTATTGGTGAAGGGTCACAAGATATCGTCCATCATACTCATGAAAGTGGTTGGAGCATTTGTCAAACCAAACGGCATGACCAACCATTCAAAAAGGCCTTCCTTTGACTTGAAGGCGGTCTTCCATACATTTGTATGTTCTATCGGGACCTGGTGGTAGCCAAACTTCAGATCAATCTTACTAAAGTATTTGGCCCCCATGATTTGATCAAGGAGGTCGTTGATTTGGGGAATCAGGTACTAGTTTTTTACTATGATTTTATTCAGAGCCCAGTAATCAATGTAGAGTCGCCATGTTCCATCTTTCTTTTGTACCAGCACGATTGGGCTCCCACAAGGTGATGAGCTAGGATAGATGTGACCCTTGTGGATAAGTTCTTGGATATGTCACTTCATATCCTCATTTTGTATCAGAGATCATCAATAGACTGTCCCATTGGGTAGTGGTGTGTCGGAGGTCATATCGATGCAATACTTGACCTGGCAATGCAAAGGTACCCCGGTAGGTGAGGAGAAGATATCTGAGTATTTTTCCATGACCTTATCTACTTGATTCTACTGCGTGGAGAGATCGGTCGTAGAAACCTTGCATGTCGTTGTGATCTTTAGATCATTCTGAGAGCGAATCATGAAGAAGACAAACTTCCCCATCGAGAGGTGACCTTCCTTCATTTCTAAGCAAATATCAAGGAAATAATACTAGGTGGGACTGCCTCGGGTATCCTGTACAATTTCCTGTTCAAAGTAATAATAACACTACGAGGCATAGACTCATATAAATCATGATGCTTCCATAAATAAGGTTGGCCCAAAAGAACATCACAAACTTCAAGAGGAGAAACATCAAGCTATACCTCGTCTTTGAAGGGCTTGATGTCATACGATAGCTGGCACTGTTGGCTGATGTGGAGATCGCTTCCTTGGCAGAGCCATCCAATGGTGTAGGGTTGTGGGTGTAGTGCTGTCGGTAGGGCCAGCTGCTTGATGAACTTTGTTGAGATGAGGTTATTCTGGCTACTACTATCAATGATGAAGTGGAGCGGGGTGCCTTTTACCCACATATGTGAATGGAATAGGAACTCTCCTTCTTATGGCTCATCTGATTCACTAGGCTAGAGATTGGTGGTATAAATGGTGGCACTGGGTTCCATATCAATGATCCATCTTCCCCTTTCTAGGTTTGACTCAGAGTCAGAACCTGCATCTGATTCAGAGGCTTTCACTTCGGCCACCAACAACTGCTTTGAGCGGAAGTCACCAGTGTTATGCCAGGGGCTCTTATGGAAGTCGCACCACTTCACAATATCTTTCTTTGTCTTTCCAGTGTCCTTCTTTGATTACGGATTGGACTGGTTGTCCTGATACTGTCCATATTTTCTCTGTCCTTTTCTCTGTGGGTTGCATCCTCCCTTTCCTGGATTTGTTATGAGGGGTTCCTAGGCCTAAATTTACGCATCTTTTGTTTTAGCTTCTGCTCAATTTTGATGGCATATAGGTAGGTCATGCCCAAGGATGAGATGTCCATAAATTCCATTTCAGTCTAGATGTATCTATGCAGAGCACTGCGGTACTTGAGCACCATATGTCGCTCTGAATCTTTGATACCTAGCTTTGTGCGCAAGGTATGGAAAATGTTTGTGAAATCTGGTACTGCTTGGTCTCTTTCTTTCCGCAGTGTGGTCCATTTGGTATACAAGTCGTCATAACTTCTGACATGGTAGTATTTTTCCTTAATAACATCCCTAAATGATTCCTAGGTGGTTGTGACTTTAAATAATGGGGGTTCCTTTATTTCTTTTTTCTCATAGAAAGTTTCCCACCAATCTTTGACATGGGGAACTGCTTTGAGGAGTGCAAAAGTAATCTTTTCTCTATTCGAAAAGTTATGGATAGAAAAATACCCTTCTAGTAGATTCAACCACTTGTCTGCAACATCTATGTCTATATGACCTTAAAATATAGGAATATCGAAGTTTATTTGTACCTTGAAGGGGGCGGTGCCTCTGGTCGAAGAAGATGTATTGCCTGTTGGTAGTCGTCGAAGGATTTGCGCGAAACTATCCATCATCTCGTTCCTCTGTTGTGTGAGGGATTCCTTAAGAAAAATTTTGAAAAGATATCTTGTCTCATCATATTTCTTTTCACCTTCCATGAGAGGTCACTTGGGCGTGTGAGAAATTTTTTCCTCAAGAGAAACAAGCTCGAGACCCAATTCTTTGTACTTCGACTTCGTTGGGGACATGCATTAAGATGACAAGGATAAGACCACTCTGATACCACTGATCCATATTTTATGAGCAGAACGAAATGACTACAGATTATTATCAAAGGCTTAACACAGAATAACAGAGATATAGTAAAACTGGATTTCAATTCAATAAGGAAATAAGATGAAACTATAAAATGCAGTGGAAAACAAGCATGCTAGAATGGTGGCGGCTTATCTCTAAGAAGAGATGTGATGGATGTGCTCATTCACAAGAAGATGGTTACAATGAGGCTCTGAAGACATTTTTACAATAAACAGGAACATAAAAAACCCTAGACATCCAAAAACCTAACCCTAGGAGATGAAGCGCCAAAATTCATGTGGGCCCCGTTTGGGTAAGTTAGTACATCAACTTCCCGGGGTCGTAACTTTTGCATACGATCTTCGTTTGGGGTGCACGATAGATATTTGGAAAGGTATCGTCAAGGAGATTCATTTTGGGGGCTCAATCAGAGCCTTTAACTATCATTGAGAAGATCGATCTCAAAGAACCTTCATTTAGGCCCTCAAAATGGCCCCAGAAGTTTAAAACTGCTAAAAATAGTAAATTACCAAAATTGCTAGAAAATTGTTTCGACCCAGTTGGAAAAGGTGGGTGGCCACCTATATCCACCTGGATCATACCCGTAGGAATCATCGAAGTAATTTATTATCATGCACACAATAATTGTCATTCAACTAACATACTACTAACTAGGAATCCAGGCGAACCTCCAAAGAGTGAATACCATGTAAAATGGCATCGCACAAAACTTCTATAATGAAGCTATATTCATCCACATTATTCATGGATGGCCCTAGGCATACACCACATGAAGACACTAGTAGATCGTCGGGTGAGTAAACCACCCAAGTGGTAGAATCCAAGTTCCGTGTATGACGACTGGATCCATCTACGAATCCTAAGTATACTGAAGACTCTGTTGACATCTGCCAACCAAGGGAAAACTCGATAAGAAAGATGAAGACAAAAATAAAGGGAAAATATATATACACTAAATTACATTAGTATAAAAAGAGTTACACCCAATATTAGGGCTCATGCGTAATATCTTTTCAAGTAGTTCCCATTCCTGGGATCGGCCAACATGTTCCCTTCATAATCTTCTAATTCATAGACTCCTTTTTCTAGGACACGTCGCATGATATAGGGACCGTGCCACATGGGTTTGAACTTTCCTACCCCATAGGTTCTTTGTCTTGATCATATAAAAGGACCAAGTCACCCTCAGTGTACAACCAAGGGTAGAAATATTTATTGTATTGGACCTTGACACATCTTTTATTTGCTTCGATAGTCATAGAGGCATCTTGACGCTCCTCATCAAGGCTCTCTACGTGTACAAGGCCTCGCTCGAGATCGGAAGTGTCAGGGAGGAGTGTGAATGCCAATATAAGATAATGGATTTATTATTCAATAGGTAATATCGACTCCACACCATGTACTAATTGGAAAGAAGAAAATATGGTGGCAGTCTTCACCAAGTTTTGGTATGCCCAAAGTGAGGGATAAAGCATAATATGCCAGTCAGATTTGTTTTGGCTGGAAGTTTTCTGCAAAATTATCTTGAGAGACTTATTGACAGCCTCTACCTGTCCATTTTCTTGGGGGTAGTAAGGGGAAGAATGACCATGCGTAAACCCCAGCTTCTATGCTATCTCTTTCATCATTTCGTTCTGAAATTGACTACCATGATCAGTGACAATCTCACTCGGGATATTGAACCTGGCGATAATTTGATTCAATAAGGAGAAGGTGAAAGTATTCCCATCAGATTTAACTATAGGCATGGCCTCAGACCACTTAGTAAATTATTCTACGACCATGATAATGTGTTGATTCCCCCTAGCCGAAGTTGGGTTGAAATCCAAAAATTCCACCCCCCACTTGGTGAAGGGACCGAAAGTAATGACTAGATGGAGAGGGGATAGATGCGAGCACATTTTCCAAGTGGACACTTGGCAGGGGTGACACTTCTTAACCACTTCAACGCAATCTTTAAATATAGATAGCCAGAAATAACTGGCTCACAAAATTTTCTTGGTTTTCGCAAGCCCAGATAGATGACCACCAAAAGCCCCACCGTGGAAATCATTTAGAACTAACTTGGATTCTTCGTGATTTAAACAATGATGCAGGATATTTTCTATTCCTCAACGATATAGAGTATCACCGACGATAAGGTAATTCTTGGATCGGTATCATATGCGTCGTTAGTCATCTCATGAGAGATGCTGAGGGAACTTCAAATTTTGAAGATAGAGAACAATGTCTCCATATCAGGGATCAGACGACAAGACAAGGAAAATGTGTTAATATGCAAAAGAATAAACATGAATAACATCCTCATCTAATCGTGGGAAGTCGGATATTAACTTTGCAAAGACTAGCGATTTCTTGGATTTCACTGAAGCGAAATCGAGATCGAATTCTTGTAAAATGACAATCCATTTATTATATTTTCCCCCTATGATATGCTTCATAAGGACATATTGAAATGGATTTACATCGACAACCACAATAGTTTTGCAAAGAAATATATAATGGTGTAATCATTGGACTGCGTGGACAGAATCCAAACCTATCTTTTCAACGTGAGAATATTTGCATTCAAGACCGACTAAGTTTTGACTAATATAGTAGATGACGTGCTCGTGGAGCTCATCATCTACCTGAACCAAAACCATACCAATCGTCTCTTTGGACGTGACGATATAAATAAATTAATCCCTGTTGTAGTTGGGATATTTCAACAGAGGCATCGATACCAAGGCTTTCTTCAAAGCATCGAAGGATTCTTGGGCTCGCTCATCCTAGATAAAAGGGGTGTCCTTCTTTAAAAGATGCATGAAACCCTTAATAATATTGGCATAGTTGACTATAAACCGACATAAAAATTTATCTTTCCCATGTAAACCTATAATTTGTTGAATAGTGCATGGGAGAGGCAATCGAAGTATTTCCTCAACCTTTAATGTATCTACCATGATCCCAATCTCAGAGACAAAAAATCCCAGAAGACGTCTAGACCTAATGAAAAATATGCATTTATGAGGGTTCAATCGGATTCTATAATGACGACATATTTTAAAAACTATCCAAAGGTGCTTAGGGTGATCCACTCTCTTACGAGAGTGAGCAGGAAGATCATCAACATAAGCTTCAAATATATACTTAAGATCGTGGAATGTGAAGGTCATAACATGTTGGAAGGTTGCTCTGATGTTTTTAAGGCCGAAAGGCATCTTTCGGTATGTGAAAGTACCCCAAGGACAAATAAATGTCATCTTATGTTGATCCTCGGGTTTCATTTGAATTTGGTTGTACCCTAAAAATCCATCCATGAAAGAAAAAACTTTTCTTCCCACACACTCATCGAGAATATAATCAATGAAAGGTGTCAGGAAACTTTCTTTAGGATGGGATTTGTTCAGGTCACGAAAGTCCATGCATACACGGATGGTTCCTTTCTTCTTATTCATAGGAACGGGATTGTATACCCATTCAGTCAAGGGAACATGGTTGGATATTGAGAGAGATTTGGAGAGTCGAGATATTTCCAACAGATCAGGGACATCACACATGTTGTAGTTCCTTCATCAATGACCACATGTGTGATGGTATACTTTGAGTAACCCACATGGATTTGGAATGCCACATGGTAAGGAAAGTGAGGCTTCAAATATGTGATGTCAAACTTGATCAATTTAGAGCCACTGCATTCCAGATCTCCTAACGCAAATAGAAAGGCATTCCTTTGTGAAGGACATGTCTGGAGTACCTCCAAGGCCGACATCCCATAAGGGATTTGACCTAGGTCCTCAACAATAGAGTAATTATGGGCGGATCTAGCATTTGGATTGTGGGTAGAGCACTTAAGTACTCCTTTTGGACTACAAGGAGGTGGCTCTGGTTTTTCAATATGCAAGGGTGTATCTGGAGGAGGAGGATATTCTAGACCAGGAACAATTTGTGGAGAACTGTAATCATGATACCGAGTCGCTACATTAACCTGATAATTGACCATATTGATGCACAAATGGTCACCGTCTTATGTTGGTGGGTTTTGACTCCCACTGACCACATTTCCATCATTTGAGGAGCTCAAGGCCATGTGTTGGTTATGTGGAAAAGGATTTGTCAGCACGACGGATGGTAGATATAAGAGCCTCTCATCTTCCGTAAGTTTGGGGAATAAATGAGTAAGATGATCGTCTGTACAAATCTTATAGGGAAATTTCAGCTTACGCCTTTCTTTCTTTACCTCCCCAACATTTTTATTCATCCTCTCATTATTACCATTGTCCTTGGGTTTATTATTATTCTTCCCACCCTTACGATTATTATTACGTCCTTTCTTCTTATTCCCACCTGGTCGTTGGTTACCATTTAGGTCGGTTGACGATTGCACGGAGTGTACATCAACCGAATGAGTGGGATTGGAAGACACAGAATAATTTGGCCCTCCTACAGACTGGTTTAGAGACAACTCTTTCAAATGGCATGTTACCGAGTCTACAGATTTCACATTGGCGGAGCCTACAATGCCATCGGGATGAGGTCCAAGATTTTGTCTAGGGTCATAGTTTCACCTCAGTGCATCCGGAAGAATCTCATAAAGCATCCCAGACTGAGCATATATAAGATCTAATTTCTAGGCTTTGAATATTTCTTCTTCCTCAGATGTAACCCTAGATGTAGAAACATCCTTCGAAATAGAAGGTTGTAAAGACTTAAGGAACCACTCTAACATAAATTCCAAGGGTATGAAGGTCTTGATCAACCTCTTCCATCTACGCCACTCATATATGTGATCCAAGATATGAGTGGCTTTGTACTGGCATAAGGTCGACAGAATTCTTAGGCCATCATCGTAACGAACCGACAATTGGAAGTGGTTAAGGAAGACTAGCACCATCTGACTAAAGGTATCGTATGCTCCCTTAGGTAGCACGATATACCATTTCAAGAAAACCCCTATGAGGGTGCGTTGAAATAATCTTAACCTAATGGAATCATCGTTAAGGGAATTCAAAGAGCACCTTAAGTGAAAGGTGGTAACGTGATCACCAGGGTCCTCGCATTCTTTCCTTCAAACTTTGGGATATCCAAAGGAAACTTGGTGGGAACGGGGGGGCATGTAGGATCATGACACACATGTTTGTTCATCAACTTAGACAAGTCTAGAAGTTTTAGCATGGCCAGAAAAGGGAGACGGGATTGCAGCATCTCGCCCCAAGCTCCCTGGAAAGATCATGTTTGGGGAATCGCAGCCCATCCAGGGTTCTGGTAAGCACCATGGACCTATCCAGGAATGTAAGACCCTCCTACAAGATGATACATAAAGGGTTGGTTGGGCATCATTCTAGTAGGAATGTTCTGATGGGGGGTATAAAAACTGCCCCCAACTAGAGTGGCTCCAAGTTGAAGGTTACCCAAGGTATGAAAATGACCTCCTTCGAGTGTGAATTCAAAGGATAAAGGTGGATTAGTCATGCCAAACATGTTGTTCAGAATTGGCACAGAGGAGGTGGGTGTAAATGACAGACTATAAACAATAGCTTGTCTACCAGGTTGGTTGCTCCATCTAGAAGTAATGGGATTAGACCCAGGGTTAAAAGAAGGAGTGCCTCCCATGGTAGGATTCTTTTGAGGGACCTGAGAGCCA
>WSFP011532820.1:0-11966 GCA_009831015.1 Picea engelmannii
TTGCCACTGGTGCAAAAGTTTCATCAAAGTCCTGACCTTCAACTTGTGCATACCCTTTACAGACCAATCTGGCTTTATTTCTAACAACTTGTCCTTTTTCATTCATTTTATTTTTGAACACCCATTTGGAACCTATTACATTACTATCTTCGGGTCTATGGACAAGATCCCAAGTATTGTTCTTCTCAATCTGATCAAGCTCTTCATTCATAGCTCTAATGCAATCATCATGTTGGTTGGCTTCATAAAAAAATTTAGGTTCAATCATAGAAAAAAAAGCAACATGAGATTGTTCTGAGTCTTTAATCAATTTCCTTCTTGTCTGAACTCCTTTATTTATATCCCCAATTATCTGATTTTCAAGATGATTCTTTCTAGCAATTCTGAGAGGTGAGTTTGTTTCTTTCTATTGATTTATGTCATCCTGAGTATTTGTATCTACATCTGATTCAGAGTCTTCTCTTTCTGATCCTTGGACCTGTTCATATTCATCTTCAACTATATATTTTGTGCTTGGTTAAGCATTGCTTACATTTCTGACCGGGATTTCTTCATCAACTTTTATGTCTATACAATCAACTAGTTTATGAAACCTCTTATTGTAACATCTTTACCCTTCATTGTTTGTAGCATAACCCAAGAATATACCTTCATCAGCCCTGTCATCATATTTGCCAATATTTTCATCATTGTTCTTGATATAACATTTACTCCCAAAGACTTTAAAATGCTTGATTGAAGCAGGTCTTCCAAACCATAGTTCATAAGGAGTCTTGTCACTGTGTGGCCTGAGGTGAGCTTTGTTAAGGATATGAATAGTTGTATGAATTGCTTCCACCCAATATGTCTAAGGTAAGTTCCTTTCATTCATCATTGATCTTGTCATTTGTTGTACTGATCTATTCTGCCTCTCAACAACTCCATTTTGTTGTGGAGTCCTTGGAATTGTGTACTCTCTTTTGATCCCATGTTTATCACATAACTCTTTGAAGTTCCATAAACTAAACTCTCCTCCTCTATTAGACCTTACTGCCTTTAATCTTTTTCCTGTTTGATTCTCAGTCAGAACCTTAAACACTTTGAATTTTTCAAATGCTTTGGATTTTTCCTTCAAAAAGGAAACCCATGTTAGTCTAGAATAACCATCAATAATCAACATAAAATAATTTTATTCTCCTATACCTTCTTTCCTTGATGGTCCACATAAATCCATATGTACTAACTGGATAGGTTTTTCTGTTGGAGGAAAGTTTTTAGGTTTGAACTGAGCGCGAGTAAGTTTTCCTATCTGGCAAGGTTTACAAACATAGTCGTATGGCTTTGATATCTTCAGAAGATCTTTTATTGCCCCATTTTTTCTGAGCTTGATTATATGATCAAAATTTAGGTGTCCAAGTCTCCTATGCCACAGCCAACTTTCATCATATTTTCTTAAGTGGCATTATTCTTTTTCTTCTTTTAACACATAGACATTGTTTTCTGTTCTTATCCCTTTTGCAACCAGTTGTCCTGAACTCAAAGACTTTATTTTACAGTCTTTAGAAGTAAAAACAACTTCACATCCTTTGTCACAAACTTGACTGACTCTTAGTAGATTATGTTTCAGACCATCTACAAACAACACATCTTGAGCTTTTCCTTTTCCATTACTTAAACTTACCATTTATTTACCTTTTATTTTTCTTGGTGCATCATTTCCAAAAGTTACAATCCCTGTTTTTCTTTCACTTAGAGTTAGAAACTTACTTTTGTCTCCAGACATATGTTTGGAACATCCACTGTCAATATACCGGGGATTCGTTTGTATTTGGGCTGATAACACTAATCCACACTAGTCATCTTCTTTTTTTTCCAAACCTTGAAATTTTCAGCAGCAGGATTCAGATCTGGCTTATAGTTTCTTAAGTGACAGTCTGCAGCTTTATGTCCATAATTATGGTAGTTGTATCATTCTGGTTCACTGAATAATAGATCATAACGATTTTTATGCTCATAACTGTTGTTGTGTTTCACCTGTGTCCTTCTCCCAGTCATCACGTGATTTATAGTTTGTGATTGTTTGTTGCTTGGTTGTCTCAATCTTCTTGAAAAACTTGATTGCTCATATCTAAATCTTAAAGAAAAATTTATATCTTTGTGACCAAAGTTAGAACAAAAAAAAAATATCCATAGAAAAATCCTTTGTACCTGGAAGAAGATTGTCTTCTTTGAGTGAGTCGATTTCCTCCATGCTGATAGTTTCTCTGATCTACAGGTTCGGTTCTGACACTTTTTCTTTCATTCCTTCTCGGTGATTGATTCTCTTTCTTTGTTTCTGTAGAGTGATTGTTGTCAATGTTTGAGGATTTGACAAACTTGATAGGTTCTGTATTACTTGGATGATCACTACTTGATCCTTCTTCATACCCCAAGCCAGCTTTCAACTTTGGGTTTCTTTGCTGATTTAGAATGGAGGTTAATCCTTCTAAAGATTTAATACTTGACAGAGTTTGGTGATACAATGCCTTAAACTTCTCTTTCTCTTTTTTGGTTTTCACTGCTTCTTCTTCTAAGGCTTCACACCTTGCTTTCTTCTCTGATAACTGTTGTTTCAGAATGTCCTCAATTTTTTTTGCCTCTTCTAATTCCACTTTTAGCAGGGCAAAGTCTTCATCGGGTTTTTTAGTGCCTTTCTTGAATTGTATCAGCAATTATTTTTGCTTTCTCTTCTTAAGTCGGAGTCTGTCAATCTCTTCCAAAGTGTTGATCAGCTCTCTTTCCAAGTCAACCACAACTTCTTCATCATTATCATCACTACCTATGCTTTTATTATCATAATCCTCTTTGGCCATAAGCATGAAGTCATTTACCTTATCTTCACAGGAAGAGTCACTATCAGTGTCTTCTGAGGAGTCATCATTGTTTACACATAAACTTTTCTTTTTATCAAATCTTTTGGATTTGTGCTTCTCTTCCCCTTCAGAGTTCTGGTCCTTCTTCTTGTGTGGACACTTATTTGAGAAATGACCTATCTTACCACAATTGAAACATTTGAAGGGAATCTTACCTTTGTATTTTCCTGATCCTTTCTTTAATCTTCTCACAAATTTTTCCTCAATATCATCTAAATCTGAATCAGTATTCTTGTTTGCTTTAAAAGATGCTTCTCTAGTAATGGATTTATCTTTGTTGATTCTCATTTCATATGCAGTTAAAGTTCCTAGGAGTTGATCAATGGAGAGATTTTTAAGATCATTTAGTTCTTCTATTGCAGAGACTTTTGGATTAAATTTATCAAGCAAAGATCTTAAAATCTTCTGAACTAAAATTGATTCTTCAATCTTTTCACCAAGACCCTTCATGGCATTCACAAGTTCTTCAACTCTTAAAAAATACTTGCTAACTGTTTCATCTTCATTCATCTTTAATTGTTCAAACTTCAACCTAAATGTTTGAATTTTGGCATCTTTTACTTTCTCATTTCCTTAATAGTTGCTAATAAGTTTATCCCACATTTCTTTGGCAGTTTGAAGATGCATCACCTTTACAAACTCAGCTTCTTCAAGTCCATTCAAGATAGCATTCATCCCCTTAGCATTAAAGCTAAATTCTAACTTATCATCGTTGGAAGCTAGCACAACAAGCTTTATGTATCCAGACTCTACTACATCCCAAACATCACCACCTAAGGCCATTAGGTATGTTCTCATTCTAACCTTCCAGAAGGTGAAGTTTGTTCCATTGAACAGAGGGGCCTTATTGGTTGAATTTCCTTCATGGCTTGACATGTTTAATCTCTAGGATCTACCCTTAGATAAAAGGGGCCAGCTCTGATACCAAATGTTGGACAACTGAGAGGGGGGGTGAATCAGTTGTTACCATGCTTAAACAATTATGCTTATTTTAAACTATTTGTAGAGCACTTAATAAAAATCAAAATAATGTAGGGAGGTAAACAATAGAACATTCGACATCAATTACACATATAAATATACAGAGACAGATATTTCCTGAGGAAACCCATAAAGGGTAAAAACCTCTTCTTCTTGGTATGATAAGTAATCTTTACAGTCTGTACATTATCATACATATGAGCTCCAACTCATTGTGAGGCTACAACCTCTGTTTTGCAAGCTGCAACTTGCTGAGAGCACCAACTCTCTGTTTTCTCTAGCACTTACTAGAAGGAAGCACCAACTCCCTGGTTTCTCTAGCACCCACTAGAAGGAAGTACCAACTCCCTGATTTCTCTTGCACCCACTAGAAGGAAGAAACAACTCCCTAAGTTTTCCAACACCAACTGGATGGAAGCACCAACTTCCAGTCACACAAGCACCAACCTGTAAAACAGAGAACAACAGTTCTCCCTTGCACCACCCTACCACCCTAGCTTTTCTGACTGCAACCAGATGGAAGCTACAACTCCATATGTTCAAGAACCCACTTGAACCTCTGAGGAAAACAATCCTCCCTAGCACCTCCCTACCACCCTGAGATATAAAGTTTTCTATCTGTAAATTTATCACAGTGATACAATATTTATCAATGGCTTACCGGTCTCCTCACTGTTCTGCTACACTGCTCTACTCTACCTGCATCAGTGTCTTCATGCACCCCTTCCTTACACTTTATGTTCTTCTTCCTTTAATGATCTATGCACCATTCCTCTTCTGTGCATTTCAGTTGCTTCACTCTACCTCCTTCTACACACCTGAATCACTCTCGACAGCAACAAATCTCTTCTTTGTTCTGCGTTTTTATTCTCTTTGTGCATCTTCTGCATCCTCTATTCACAATGCTTATGCATGCTCTCCCCATTTCAAGTGCTCTGCCTAATCATCATTGCAACTCTTCAGCTTCTCTGGCGGTTAAACCCATGCGTCCATCATCACTGGGTGTTATGCTGAGATTCCTTAGCCTCTCCAGCAGTCGAGACTCTTCGTATTCTCTGTCACAGTCGATCTCATTCCCTCTGTTGCAGTTCCAGGCTCCAACTGTCTTACATCTGTTAATATACTCTATGAACAGTCTTCATGCCACTGGAAGATGCCTCGAGACTCTTCATCTTCTTTGGCGATCACACTGAAGTCTCTTTGAGTCCTTTGACATAAACCATCAGTCGTTTCTAGAAGTTACACTGTGAACCTATTGAGCCTTGTGCCTTTGGCACCTTTCACCTTTTCTTTCACATGAGGCCTCAAGCGGTGACCACACGCCTGTTCATAAGGTGCTTTTGTGACTCGCGTTTCGTGGATCTGGGGATGAGGTATCTCGACTCTCCAAGTCGTGATCTCCTAAATGGATCTTGGTTGCACTAGCTCCTTCCTCCATCTTCCGCAGATGTGACCACTGGCTATGACCACAGCCTTATTCGAAACTGCATTTCGCAATTTCGCGTTTCGCGAATTTGTTGCGAGTCACTCTAACTCTTCCAACTCCCGATCACGAAATGGAGCCTTGCAACTTGCAAGCCCCTTCCTTCACATGCCCACATTTGTGACCAAGCATTTATCCATAAAGTGCTTTCGCGATTTCGCATTTCGGCATTCATGTGGAGAAGTATCTCGACACTCCAAGTCACAAACCCCGAAATGTTCAGCGTTTCACATTTCACAACTTCAGGACTCCTGTGATGAAGAGTCTCGACTCTTGACTCCTCCAACTCCTAGTATTCGAAACTCCAAAATGGAGTCAGATCAACGGTCCACAATCTTGATGATTCGACGGTCCAGATCTTTTCGTGATTTCACATATCGCGAGTTCCTATCGTGAGTTGCTTCCTTGACTCCTCCAACTCTCGGTATCCGAAACTCCGAAATGGAGTCAGATCAACAGTCCACAATCTTGATGATTTGACGGTCTAGATCTTTCTTTGATCAACGAATCAGATTAAGTCGTGGTTTCACATTTCATGATTTTGGCATTCTTGTCGTGAGTGTTCTTGACACCTCCAACTCCTGGTATCCGAAACTCCGAAATGGAGTCAGATCAACGTATTTCAGCGTTTCGCATTTCACCGTTTCGGCATTCTTGTCGTGAGTGTCCTTGACACGTCCAACTCCTAGTATTCGAAACCCCGAAATGTCGTGGTTTTGCATTTTTCAATTTCATCATTCTTGTCGTGAGTTGCTTCCTTGACTCCTAGAGTTTTCGCTTCTGATCTTGCCATGCGATCATCGTTGCGCTGTTGGTCTTGATCTTTGCCATCAATGAAAAACACGCATACTCTGCCTTTGTCTGAAAAATATGCCAACAAAGGGGTCACACACACAATAATAGAAAATGCTATCTCCCAGCTCGCCTCGCAAGGTCAAGCTACCACTTGTTATCCGAGCTGGGTATCCCAACTCCCATAAAAAAAATTCAGTCAAGATAAAATTTCGGCAACATAACCTTACACTTACCAGATGTGATCCATACTCCTCCTCCACCATCCTTTTTATAGAGTTTTCATAGCGATTAATTTCCCAAACCCTCACTAGATTCTTTTTATTAAATTTAATTAGGATAAACCTCCCCGTACACATGTCACCCGATCCCTTAGTTGCACCAGAAAATCAATTTATTAATTAATTAAATTAGCCTATTTCCTTCATCCACCTAAAAGCGTTCCTAAAAACGCTCCTCGATGTCCCTTTATTCCCTTACATTTATTAAATGACTTACACCTTACTTAATGCCTAGTTGAGTTCACAAATAGAAAGTTCCAAAGGCTAGATTCCGTACTAAGTTAGACATTCCCCTTTTTCTTTAAGTTTCCCCTTTTCTTTAAGTTTCCCCCTTTTTAACGAAGTTCATAATTAGCAAGTTTGGACAAAAACAACCATTTACCCCTTTTAATAATTAAACCTTCATTAAAAATTTTACTTTAATTAATAATGTTTGAATTTTCTTTACCCCCTTCTTGTTACATGTCCATTTAGATTTTTTTTTTTTGTTCACATATTCTACTTAGACCTAGGTTTTAAATTCATTGGGCTTGGCAACAATTCGTAAGGGAAAATTTTGTTATTAAAATTCACTCATACCATCATTTATTTTAAGGTCGACCAGGTCCTAAGGAAGCATAGTTTTCTAGGCACTAGGTTTATTAACTTACAATAGTTAAAATCGTGACATGCCCTTCAGGACGCACTACGTGCTCCAAGGGTGCCATTCGCCTATTTTCGTTTTATTTGCACGATGTGCCCTTCAAGACACACTACGTGCTCCAAAGGTGCCACTCGCCTCTTCACTAAATTTGGTAGACGTCAAACCCATGGATACAATACTCCGTCAGGTGACCTTGTGGGTGACTAAGAGCCTCTAAGGAATAAGGACCCTACCTTATTGTGCACCCCTTAGAATCATCATGAGCGACTGTCACAATTTTTCCTCAGGGCATCACGGATCTCTCGAACTAGGTAATCGTTAATCTACAGTTCGAGCCACGGCATGAGTGTTAGTAGGTTGTGGCAGGACTGCTACCACACCTCTCGCTCAATGTATTTGGTTGTCATGCATGACCCCTTTACTCCAAATGTGAGTCTGGTTGGCAAGCTATCGTCAGCCTGCATCCATCAACGAAACATGTCAGCTATAACAATCAACATCATAATATCTAGTCATATGTCACATCTGTAATATCAAAACATTCAAACCATAACATTCCACTCCCTGACTCGATCTGGAGTCCAAGGAGATCCATCGTTGCCATTGGAATCCTATGACGTCTAGAGTCATGCACACTCAGGAGAACCCAGTCAATAGCACTTGTCGATGTAAATATAGAAAAAATAACATATCATCAAATCCAAAACATCTCATAATCATAATCAAAACAAACAATCGTATAATGAACCAGATCATTTGCACGCAAGTGTCCTCAAAGAATAAGTCTGCTCAGTGCACGCAAGAGCAGGATGTTACAAAAGTTTATTAAAGTTTTTGTTAAATTAAACTAATGATTCAATGGTTTTCTTATTTAAGAATATGAATTCTATTAGATAGTAAATATGGCCTCTCTTTCCCCCCTTTTCCTCATAAAAGTAGTTTCAATAAATTTCCATGTGTTGATAGAGGCATGGGTTTATCCTCTAAACCATTTCCTGACATCTCCATCAATGGTTTGGAAAAAAAGTCTAATTAAAACATCATCATGTTCCAAAAATAAGTTATCTATGAAATCTTAGAAAGAATCCATGTGTTCTTTTGCAGTTATATCCTTTTCCCATCATATTTTGGGAGCGATTTAAGATAATTCTTTGGTTAGTCATGTGTATTTTGGGGAATATTTAAAGGGCCATATCTGTCTGCTACCCAAGGATTTACTGGTGGTGGAGGTGGTGTTTTATTTCCCCCAATTATACCTCCTCCTACTTCATCCATTAAATAATTGAGATTAAGGTTATTAGCTTCAAAAGATAAAGGAGGTCGAGTGTTCTTTAAGAACGGCTTATAAGAAGTATTGGATGAATGAGAAAGACATAGGGGGGAATTATGAAAATAAATCAAAGGATGATTGGGAATTTGTACAATAGAGTGGGCTTCGAGAGGTGTATCAAATATCCTATTAGAATTGTCTATTCCATAACTAGAAGGAGGAAAATTATCTAGATTATGGTTACCTCTAGCAGATGACATAAGTATTTCTATGATATTTCTCAAGGCAATCAACTTTTATGGATCTGATAAGGTTGGAATGATTGCAGGATTAGGGTTCACTCTGGTATGCTTCTTTGTTGATGCCATATTTTCCTCTATGGAGTCTCCAAGAGACAGGTAAACAACCGTGTGTCTGAATCTTGTTCACCATCAAGAATCAACAACGAACTTTTTGTTTTCTTAAGGAAAAATAACTTCACAATTCCATCCCCAGAAATGGAACCATTTTAGGATGTTAGTCCTCGAGATGTTACTGGTTTTCAGTGGAACGATTCCAAGGATCATTGGAACCAAAACTCAAATTGGGTTTTTAAACTACCTTGCTCAATCAAGGGCATTAACATACTCAGTATTTCATCATAGCTTGTATAATATTCTAGAGAGGATGATTAGATAAACATTCAATATATAGGCACAATTTATCTCTTGTATATCATATAATTATAGTTAGGGTGAATGATTGTGTGAAAGAACTATACACATATAAGGTATTCATTACAAATAAATCGTGTAAGGCTTCTTGTGAAGAAAATATGTTGATCAGTAAATAATTTAGTAGTGCAAAGAAATATGTATTTTGAGTTTGTTTAGGGTATATGATTCACACAACTCATTATTTGAAACATTCAACATATCAAGAATTTTGCATATATATGAGTGTTCCAAACAAGAAATTATAAATATTGGTCATAACATGAAATCAATATCATTAAAACATGAAACCACGCATATTTACAACACATGGTGCCAAGATTGTTGTTGAGAGATTTTATTGATAAATATTTTTTAGTACATTTTAGAATGGAAGAGGTGGATCTCAGGAAGGCAATACAATGGAAGAGGAGAAATATGAAACTTACAAACTAATACTACAAGAAGTCATTGAATCCCTATAATCATGTTGCTTTCCTTCTCACAATATGTCCTTGTGCTTGGAGCTAGGATGATCTCTGAACTTTGATATTAAGATACTCTTCCTCTCTCTGTCTGTTGATAAAAATCCAGTAATACACCTTATGAATCTTTTATAGATCTATTTCCATGAGAAAACCACTTCTTGATTCTTGATACCACTTATTTTTTTAATCTTGATACTGCTTCTCTATCTAGTAAAAATGTGTTTTTTTTACTATGGTAAAACCTACTAAAGTTATTTGAGGAGAGGTGATTTTATCCAACTGAGTTCATCCATTCAAAATACTTCAAAATTTCTCAATTGGATAGATATTCTAGGCTACGAACATTTAGCTTCTATAGGATTGAGGTCATCTGTGGGTTGAAAGAATGGCTAGTCATTTCCTCTTAACCACGACCACCTGATGATGTGGTGTGCTATCAACCCTGCCTCTGGGTCCTCTATCATATATTTTGGTCGAGTGCTAATCAAATAGTGAAATTGTGCCTTAAGATGAACTATATGATGTCTTTCCATTCCTATGCCTGAGTCAGAGCGATTAGAGAGGCCTTACTCTCCTTTGTGAAAAAAAATTGAGTTCCCCACACGTTAGTAAACATGATGACCAACTAGTCTCTCTTGGAGAAAATTCCCCTACAAGTGGATCACCTTCCATGACACTCAACTTAGAGAAAAACATTCACTAAGGCTCAAGTGCTTGCAAATTGGTTGTGACTTTCCCCACGACTTTCTCTTATAGGATTTTAACACATATTGAGGGAGACTGTTGGAGAAGCCAATGATTTACTCCTTCCGAATGTTGTGCTTTGAGGTAAGATGTTGATAAGTACATACATGTGACCAATTATTCCAATCATTCATCAGTTGTACCTTGTAGAGTGATGATTGATAATCATGACCATCTTCGAGGTCGATCTGTCATATCAAGTAGTTATCTGACTTGTGCAATCGCTTCAACATGCACGAAATCCATTAAAATATGAATTTTATCTTATTAAAATTATTTGGGGACATGTGTCACCTTTATATTGGTGAAGGTATTGAAATTTATGAAGCACATGAAAATTTGGATGAATTCACTGATGACGTCAACCAAGTATGATGGATATGTGGTAGATAGTTGTCGATCTTAGTGGTTGTCGATGTGGTGCCTTTGTTAGAGCAAGGTGGCACCCAGTTGGGCCAAGTGTATCCCAATCATAGTGACTCATTACCTTCAATATTCACCAGGTATTGTACCCCTGCACATGTGTCATTTTTGTATTTGGTCACGTAGATGCCCATGTGTAAGTCAAGGTGTCCAATTGTTTACCCTATCATAATCTTGTTGTTAGGATATTTAGACACTTAGGAGTTAGTTAAGATCTACTTGGTCTAATATGTCGTTAGGTAAAAGTGTGTTTCTTTAGTATGCATTTGTAGTTAGGAAATCCGACGGTCACAATATGTTCCCGACATAGAGTGATCCGACGGTTCATACTCTCCTCGATCTTAACGGCCATTGATCCATGGCTTAACACCCAATTGGTCCATGATCTCTATTTAAAGAGCATTGAGGGTCATTTTCCGATGATCGATTATGAGAAACTCTCTTGTAAAATCTCTCTGTAATCTTTTTCTTTGCATTAATAAACCGCTCCAAGTGGCCGCGTTGGCTGGGGCCGTGGATGTTTCCTCGTAGAGGTTTTACCACGTGAAAACATCGGTGTGTTGATATTTGATTTGGTTATTTGAGTGGTTACCAAAGGTGTTCTTCCTCTGTTGGAATACCTGTGTTGTCGAACATGGTATCAGAGCCTGTTTGAAGACCCGCTCCTGTTGTAGATCGAGATCGTGAAGCCGAGTTGCCTCATCTCCATTTTCTAGAATTTTCGTACATTTCTAGGCTGAGAGGACTATTCCATTGAATCCAGAGCACTTTTTTCATTCAGGAACACTTTTCGTTTCACTTGAAAAAGTTTCCGTTTGCCCAAGATACGGCCATTACAGTCAGATCCGGAGGTATAAAGTCTGAATACGCATTTTTTTTTAAATTTTTGCAAAGTTTTGATTTTATTTCGGTTTGTATTTTTTATTTCCGGGCTACTACTCTTTTAGATCTGCATATTCTCTTTGCCCTGTGCCTTGTGCGATCTCGAAAAATCAGAAACAGATAGGAAAAGGTGCATCTTCCGGGTAAACTAACTGAGATCTAACCCTTGTTGTCATCGAGAAGCGAAATTTTTTTCTTGTGTGAAAAGAGTTTTTTTTGGAGCATGCTCTCCAAGGCCGTCAACAACAACAAAAACAATCCTCCTTCTGAACATTACAATATGTTTTTCTAGACCATTTGGTTAAAACTTGCCTTATTAAGTAAGAGGTCTTGAGTTCAAGTCTCTCTTTTGTTACCTTTTTTGAAAAAGTTCATGCTAAAAATTGTAAAGTGCAT
>WSFP011532823.1:0-11966 GCA_009831015.1 Picea engelmannii
ATGCGGAATACCTCCCGAGCTATAAAAGCTAACATAAAATGACAAACATTAAAGTTTGAACACACAAGAAATTAAAACCATTAGCTGCAAAATTCTCATTAAGTCATCAAAATCAAAATGTATTACAATGTATAGATACTAGATAGTAATACCGGGTCAGAGTCACTAACACTATAGGTGGGAATGTCAATGGCAAATACAAAATAGACATAGGGTAGATACTAGAACCGACACCGTAGATGGAAGAACTATCAAGACTCAATAGTACTAGTCCTCCATGACATAATCATCAATATCAGTGTCCTCGCCACTGCTCTCCTCTCTATCCTCCTCTATATCCAATGCAATCTGTGCATCTGCTACTGTGGAGGATGACCCCTCAAGAGGATCACCATCATCAAAAGTGACTCGCTCTAGCACTGGATCATTAAGATCCAAGTTGGCTAATGCCAACTCAACACTGTTGTCTAAAAACATATCATCAGGAAACACACGTCACTAAATCGGGACACTATCCAAATTTGTGTCCGACATGAATTTGGGTCGTGTCACGTGTGAAGAACACGACCCAAATTCGTGTCGAACACGAATCTGGTCGAATCCGTGCCCCCACGTAAGATTCGAGACACGGGGAGCATTTTGAACGAATCATGTTAAGAGGATTATTTTGAACGAATAAGAGGATTCTCGTAAAGACAGAATTAGCATTGTACATCCTTAATGTAGTAATGACATCCTAAAATAAGAGAGAGATGAGAAATATTGATGAAAAAATTGGCTGAATTAAATAGAGAAGTGTGATGTGGACCCACTGATAGTGGCCCTACAAGGTGCAGGGCCACATCAAACTCAACATAGGCCACTTTACAAGAGATTAGTAAGAAGACCTCAACAAGGACTATGTATTATGGCCAATATATAGTATATACTATAAATAGGAGCCTAGCAGACCACCTTGTCACACGTCATGGCATGACTTCTCTCCTTATTTACTGCACACTGCTCTCCTAATTGCTAGAGAAATTTTGAAATTGCGAGAATTTTTAACCCAAACATTGAACGGCTATTAATTTGCATATAAAATCAGTATGACCCATGATTTTGGGAACCCGCAAAAAGATCTACATTCTGGTGCAAACAGAATTCAATTCTAACTTCTTTACTACAAAATAAAGCACTCTAGATCTTACCAAGGTACATCATCTCTATACTTGTACATTTGAAAAAGAAAATTTCTGCATGGTTGCATTGGTTATTCTCCTGCATAAACAAATTATGTGTAGAAGGGGGGCCACCACCACCACTATGGGATGCATCCCTTACATTTTTCCATACCTTGGGACTTGGACACTATAAGGGTTCGTTCCTGAGGACATGGGGGACTTCCCATATGTCCCCTAGAGTTCTACCTCCCAAAACGACAACATCTAACCAGCAAAGTCGCTCAATGGTTTTGCACATGTCTAGACATGCCCGATCCAAACCAATGTTACCAGAACCAGACTGAAACTGGTAAAACCGGCCAATCCGAAAAAAACCAGGTCACAGGAAAAACCGGTTCAAACTGGCCATTCAAACCGCCCTTGACCAGTTCCGTACGGAACCGGTTTTTTTCTCAAACTGGTCGGTTCCGTACAGCAAAACGTGTGATAGTTGACCTGACAAGGTCTTTTCCACCAGTGTTTTTTTCTCAACGAGAGATTAAGGTCAGCCACATCAAGAGAATGTGTGCACTGATGTTGCAACTGCATCTTTGCCTTCTAGACCAGGGGAATCAAGCCAAGCTCGAAATCCCCCTGTTGAGTCTACTCATGTTGAGGATGTAGATGATGAGTCTGAGTCTGAGTCTGAGTTCGAGTCTGAGTCCTCCAAGTCTGAGTTTCAGTATGCTGATTTAGATTATTAGATTGTGTAGTCTTTAGCCTAGACTTTAGAGTTATTTTTGGACTTTATAGGCCATTTACAGTCTTTTTGATGATGTATTTTGATTCAGATATTCATATGACTATGGAGTGCACTTACTCTTAGTGCTATTTTGGTTTTATACATTGTTACTTGCTATATATATATATATATGAGAAACTTTGCAAATTTGTGTATAATGGTTTGGATTCACATGGATGCACGTGAATATGAAAAAAAAAATTCAAAATTTGAATATTTTATGTATTTTTCAAGGACCGGTTTTTTGATCCGATTTTTTTCCAATTCCGATTCGGTTTTTTTGGTCGATCGGTCCGGTTCTAGTAACTTTTATCCAAACCAGTGCCCATGTGGCATCAGTTCTCCAAAAAAAACTCACTTATTGATTCGACACCATGATAAATATTAGCTATGTAGGAATACCATGTAGCATGTTTTTCTCATGGGGGATAATCACACCAACAACTTTGACTCCCATGTTTAGTAGGTTCATGTACCCTATCTCCACTCCTATTTTCAAGATTCTAAAATCCACACAGACAAGGTCTTTTGGACCAACTACTATTTAAGAATTGCTACTTTTTTTTAAAATGCTCCATATATTACTTCAAAGTTCAAATCAGCACATCATGGAATATGTCGCCCCCAAAAACACAATAAAGCAGGCATGTGAACCTATGCACTTACAAAAAGAGACTCAAGGTCACACCAAAAAGCATTGAATTTGACTCCCACGGGTAGAGCCACCTCCTGCTTAAAACTCAACATCCCTAGACTAAAAGAAGAGGGGTGCTCCTAGAAAGTAATTGTACGAGGATGCCACAACAAAAAGACTAGCAATTAATCAAACTGAGTGGCAAGGGACTTATAACTGCCCAACCCATCCAAGTGTCACCCAAAAAAGGGCCCTTTCATGAAAGCAGTACAATAAAGAAGTGAAACTCTGCTTGAAACCATGTCCAAAGCACTTTTGTAGCCTGGATTTCCAAAAAACATACATAATCATTTCCTCCATGCCACAGATAGCATCTATCACACCTACCTTATGGAGCCTACACTTGACAGCTAAGTCACCTGACACGGGAACATGGGACACGGAGGACACGAAAATACGAGTATTTGACACGGGCACGACGACCCCCAAAAACAGGACACGTTATATATATATATATATCAAAATTTAAATTATGAATTACACATGCAAAAATGAAATAATTAAACTGTAAACATTTGCATGATGATGATACAAATTCAATCATACAACTAGTACTAACTTAGTAACTACTAAGTTACTAACATAAATGATGACATTGCCAGCTCGACACCGTTGTCCATGTGATGTCCCGTTCCCAAGAGTAGGCCAGCAGGGAGTGACTTAGTAGTCTATGTGTTCCCATAGACTATAGTCGGGCACAAACAGGGAACAAGAGGAGAAATAACGGTGATTTGGTGGCTAAACAATGAATTAAGCCAAAAAGCATAAGAAAAGTCACTTAAGCCTAAGTCAACGAAGAATTAGAACGAAAAGGTGCTAAAGAGGGACTTAATTAATGAATTACTCACCTTGGGAGGAAAAGCGCCTAGCTTAAGTGATGTCAATGGTGAATTAGATCGAGAAGTATAAAGGGAGGAATTCGACCTAATTCCTCATTATGTTATGATTTGATGTTGAGATATTTGCAGAGGAGGAGGAAATCGACCCCCTTGTTTTGTGGATTTCTGGAGGAAACCACCACCATTGATCGATTTCGATGTTGAGAGACACACCTTGCCTATCGAAGATACCATCCAGACATCTCACCGTGCATTACATGTATCCAGTTAGGCGATTGCGCAGCTCAGCCAGTGAAGGCACAAGAGTTAGAGAGAGGGTTTGTGTGGCCACTTGAGACAGTTCAATATTTGGTCGATTCCTTCCGACCCATTAGAGATCTAGCCAGGGCGCACCTATTGAGCCACTTGTCGTCAGTTTCTGACGGTGGAATCTCCCGTAAAGCAAAAAACAATCATTTAGGGCGCAACTCTTGAGGAAGCACATTTGGGGTTCCAGGGGACATTCTAGAGAAGATTTGAGGAAAACCTTTCGACCCATTACAGAGGAGGCCATGACGATCATTTTGATCATACATCGTCAGATTCTATCGGTGGAATCAGTAGGGCGCACTCATTGAGCCTAGGAGGTGCGCAAACCCCCGGGGGGTGACATTCGGAGCTTCAGAGGTCGGATTATCAATCCGACAGTCATCAGGATCAGCGTAGAGGCCACGACGCTTCTTTTGAAACAGTTTTCAGCTCATTCCAATGGGTATCACCATCAGGGTGAGTTTTCCAGATTCGGCAGCAGTTACCGTGAGCTACCAAAATGTTTTTTGTAGATCTATCCATGCATGCGCAGACCAGCATTCATTCTTCAGATCACGGGTATTTCTTATTAGTTGATTTGTATTCCAGTAACGATCCATGAGATCTAACCGACAATTATTATATCTGCTTCCAGTTAATATTGTATTTCTTGTTTTTTCCTCATTATATATATCAATGAGTTGTGTTGTCCTTATTTTGCATGCATTGTCTTATACTACTAAAACACTTAATGAATTGAAACACACATGCGAAAATCACCAAGCATGTTCACACAGTAACTCAAACACATTCAGAAACCCCCATAGTATCAAATTCAAGGGCAAAACCGTAGTTCAGCAGTAGATATCCAGATCAGCTGGATCGGGGATATTTCAGTGGTATAAGAGCCTTCTTCCTGCCAGCCTGTGAAGAAGTGCTTCTCATGAGCCCATGATTCCGGGAACAAGTGAAGAATACCCAGAGGGTCGAGGACATATTGGGGAAGAGTACATTCAGTACGACGAAGATCATAGCAGAGATAGGAGAGATAGAAACCGAAGGGATTACACCCCCTTCCACACTCAGTCAGATACAGAGCCAGAGATAGAGGTCAAAGAGCATATCAGTTCAGACACAGAGGTCGAGATAGAGGGAACTACGGGTGACAGGCGTGAGACACACCTAGCTAGGGCACAGAGGGACCTATTGACAGCCATACAGCAGATGAACCTTAGTGCACAAATGCTCCAGCATAGCATGAGCACTATAGGTGCCAATGCCGCAGGAGGGCCGAGTGGTTCAGGAGGACACCAGGGAGGTACGGTCAGTGGCTCCAATGGATCTCAAGGAGAGGCTAGTACAAACCCTTCACCAACTCGCGCTTACACATCGTCTGGGAGGATTCCCCGACCTTTATACACACAGTTCCAGACAGGACAGACATTGGGACAACCAGGGCAGGTAAGAGGACAGTCGGGTCAGGGACAGGGGGTGCCACAGGATTCGTTCGAGGAGTACGTGAGAGACTACTTGGCATTAGGACCGAAGTTCCATGCAAACATGAGTTTGATGGACTATTGTTCGATCAGATATCTAAACAGACCCCGGGAGGCACAAAGAGGCAACGGACAAACTCACAACATGGATTTCATCAAGAAAGTGGGAAAGCTTAACATTCCTACTTTCGACGGATCATCACGTTGCTCAGCTCAGGCATGGGTTCAGAAGCTTGACACATACTTCAAGCTTAACCTGATGACAGAGTCGGAAGCTATTAGCATCGGCATATTGCACTTGGAGGGGGAGGCCCGCAAGTGGTGGTAAAATGCGTTGGTGACGTTGGGTCACAGCGACATTACTTCATATTTGGAGTTCACTGAGAGGTTGATGGAGAGATTTGATAGGAGAGATCCAAAGCTCCACTTTAGGAACCTTACATAGTTAAGGTAGACCGGATCACAGTTGAGGACTTCATCTCAGAGTTTCAGCAGAAGGCAATGGTCGTATCCGATATATCAGGGCACAAATTGGTAATGTTGTTCATCGAGGCTTTGACAGAGCCATTGAGGGGTTGGGTTAAGGCTTTCAAGCCTCACACCTTACAGAAGGCCATTGTGCGCACGAGAGACATGGGGTACTCAGCACAAAAACCCAAAACCTTTACCAAACCCTTTGTACCACAGAGAGACAAGGATCAAAGAAATCCTCAAAGGGAATGGAAGGGTAAGCCCAAATTGGATGATGACACGAGACGGGAGTTGATGAGGAAGAAGCTTTGCTTCTCTTGCAGAGACCCTTGGGTCCCAAGGCATAGATGCATGGGAAAGGGACATATCCACTACATTGAAATGGAATCAAGCAACGAGGAGGCTGAGGATATCGGGGCACAGGCAGACAGTGATTCAGAGGATGAAACCACACAGGGGCCAGAGCAGCATCCAAAGAAACCTCAGATACCAGCAGGGGCATTGCCCAAGGAGGAGACCAGACCTTGTAGAGAGGTGAAAGGGGGGACCATAGCAACCCTTTCAAGAGTACCTAGGTACAACACTCTCAGGCTCACGAGGCTTGTACAGGGGCAGCGCATGATCGCTTTATTTGATGGTGGGGCCACCCACAATTTCATAGATGTGTCCTTGGTAGCCCGGAGGGGATTACGCACTGAGAAGTTTGAGGGATTCCACGTGCCAGTGGCAGATGGATACACGATGACATGTTTGGACATGATCCCAGACCTAGAGGTCAAACTGGGCAACTACACCACGACATATACCTTCTATGTAGTTGACCTATCAGATACCGATGTCGTATTGGGGGTACAGTGGTTATATTCATTGGGGGAGATTGGGTTCAACTATCAAACGTTGACCATAAGCTTCAGAGACGGTAGTGGATCGAGAGTTGTGTTGAGAGCCATGTCTACAGGAGAACCACGAGCAGTATCAGCAAAGAGAATGGAACGAATCTTCCTTCACGGTTATGTGGCCTATGCAGCAGAGTGTTTGATCACCATGCAGAAGGATTCAGAGGGCAAGGAGCATTACCACATATCAGAGAGCTTGTGGATCGGTATGAGCCAGAATTTGGGCCTATACCACCAGGGAGACCACCCGACAGGGGATTTGAGCACACGATCGAGTTGGAAGCAGGGGCTACACCAGTGATCATCGCACCCTATAGGCACCCCAAGAAATTCAAGGACGAGATTGAGAAAGCAATCAAAGAATTGCTTGTGATGGGGCACATCATGCCCAGCATGAGTCCTTTTGCATCTTCAATCGTTCTGGTAGTGAAGAAGGATGGCACGTTGCGGATGTTTTGTGGATTTCTGGAGGAAACCACCACCATTGATCGGTTTCGATGTTGAGAGACACACCCTAGCCTATCGAAGATACCATCCAGGCATCTCACCGTGCATTACAGGTATCCAGTTCAGTGATTACGCAGCTCAACCAGTGAGGGCGCAAGGGTTAGAGAGAGGGTTTGTGTGGCCGCTTGAGACAGTTCAGTATTTGGCCGATTCCTTCCGACCCATTAGAGATCTAGCCAGGGCTCACCTATTGAGCCACTTATTGCCAGTTTTCGATGGTGGAATCTCCCAGAAAGAGGAAAACATTCATTTAGGGCGCAACTCTTGAGAAAGCACATTTGGGGTTCCAGGGGACATTCCGGAGCAGATCTGAGGAAAACCTTCTGACCCATTACAGAGGAGGCCATGACGATTGTTTTGAGCTATACATCGTCAGATTTCGTCGGTGGAATCACTAGGGCGCACTCATTGAGCCCAAGAGGTACGCAAACCCCCGAAGGGTGACATCCGGAGCTTCAGAGGTCTGATCTTCAGTCTGACAATCATCAGGATCAACCTAGAGGCCAGGACGCTTCTTTTGAGATAGTTTCCAGCTCATTCCGACGAGTATCGCCATCAGGGATAGTTTTCCAGATTCTACAGCAGTTACCGTGCACTGTCAAGTTGTTTTTTGTCGATCTATCTGTGCATGCGCAAACCAGCATTCATTCTTCAGATCACGGGTATTTCTTATTAGTTGATTTGTATTCCAGTGACGATCCATGAGATCTAACTGACGATTATTATATTTGTTTCCAGTTATTATTGTATTTCCTGCTTTTTCCTCATTATATATATATATCAGTGAGTTATGATGTCCTTATTTCGCATGCATTGTCTTATACTGCTAAAACACTTAATTAATTGAAACACACATGCGAAAATCACCAAGCATGTTCACACAGTAACTCAAACGCATTCAAAAACCCCCAAAGTGTCAAATTCAGGGGCAAAACCGTAGTTCAGTAGTAGATATCTAGATCAACTGGACTAGGGATATTTCAGTCCAAACCCATATCATCAGGAAACACATCCCACATCTTTGTCTTTCCCTTCAACCACTCCTCTCTGCCCAGTGCCTCCAATAAGACAGAGATTGGTGTGCACATACACCACTAAGTCACTTGACATAATGAAAAAGATAAGAGTTCAACAGAAGAGTTTATACTTAAGTGAAGGGTACATTTTTACTAGGGTCGTGACAGAAGAGTTCAACAATCATTGCCACCCACATCGAGGTAAATAAAGGGCATGGTGCCCTTGATTAAATCCCAGTTCCATACCCTCTTACATGATAGAATCCAATGGAAACATTGCAATCCTGCCAATCTTGAAATCCTGAAAACCGTTAAGTCTGTTGAATTTTGAATGGGATCCAAAATTCAGCTTTCTCCATATGAAGTCCAATGAGGTTGGAACCACTCTCAAACATCCTGAAACAATTAATGGTAATGTTAAAAATTTAAGTAAAAGAATGAAAATGAAAATGAAAATGAAAGTTAAAGGAGAAAATTTAAGAATTTAATATTACCATTAATTACTAGGGCAGGCGAAATGGAGGGAGTGGGGACCTCTTTAGATAGAATTAGTAAGGAAAAATAACCCTTAGTTGCACACTGAAACACCTCACAGCTGCAACTTGCAGGAGAAAACATGAGCCAAGGTCCTTTTCTGAGCTGGACACGTGTCCTATTTTCAAGACACGCGTATCCTATTTTCAGGACGTGTGTGTCCTATGAACATGACACATTCTAAACGCGTATTTGACACGTGTCCTACCGTTTCATGTCCAACACATAGGATACGCGACACGAGGGGAGGTTTGGACATGTCAGGTGACTTAGCTTGACAGTGAACCCTTGTTGGAGTAAAAACCATCCTTAGACCTTTTGCTTAAAAGATGAATGTGAATTTAAGATGGATTTACACCACCTCAACCATCATTCTACATGATCCTTCATCCCCCACCTTTTGCTCAAGTGAGGGCCAATATCAACAAAGTGCATGGCCTTAGCATCCAGATCCTTGGTCACACAAAGGTAGATGGCCTTCCTATTTCTTCATAGTTAATCCATCCAACCTAGGCCTAACCCATGTAAATGTGTTTTAAAAATATACTCTTTAGGGATCATGCAGCAAAAGCTATCAACCATAAATCTATCTGAACCAGTGAGTTTTGGTCACAGTTAAGAATACACTATGTATGCCATTGTTGTTGCACATGATTCCACAAAAAGAGAATTTCTCTTGCCAATCTTTTACCAGTAAACCTAGACAAGAGGCCCTCTTGCCCATGGGGGGATGGGAACATCCAAATCAATCATGACACCAAACCCCAATCTTCCCAAGGACCCTGAAACTGCCCAGACACAACTTGCCAAGCTACCCACATAATCTTAAGCGTAGCGGAGCCAAGAAGAATGAAGCCATGAGCATTCCCAATTATGTCTCACATAACTAGAAAACACCTTTGATACACATAACGAAGCCTGTTGAATCTGATGTCAAACTAAAATATGCCAAGGAGCCTTCCCTTCCACTACATGCACTAGCCATTTGCCAACAAGGAATACCCCTTAGATTATGTATGTAATTACACGACTGCACTAGGTTATTACTTAAAACCACACTCTAGGGTCTACATGTTTTCATGTATGTATGTGTGTGTATTATTCTACACACTCTCTTTATCTGTCTCTCTCCCCATGCCCCCTAAGCATGTCCAATCTTAGTGATGATGATGATGATGATTAACATCCCACTAAGACTGAATTGGTCTATCGAACCTTAAGAGGGTAAGGGATTATTTGCAATTCTTTAGAATTTTTTTCATGTGCTCTAAAAGCATTAAGAGAAGCTTTCCAAGATCACCATTGTTTTGTTGAATTAAAAAGTTAGGGAGGTTGGTAGTGTGACAAATATTTTGAAATTGAGATCTAATTTGGGTATAGGCTGGACAATCTAAGAGAAAGTGCTTTTCATCTTCAACCTTCTTAGTGTCACAAAGGTGACACACTCTTTCATCCCATGGCATTTTAGTAATTGACCAATGCCCAGTTTCACTATGAAGCTCGTGAGAATTTGTTCTTATCTTAGCAATGCTTATTTTTTCTTTACACTTGTCAAAACAGAGAGATAATTTTGATCTTCTAGATTATGGTTGATTACCTCCTTATAATACCTTAATTTTCTCTTTTCCTTCAACTATTTATCACACCACATTTTCTCCTTAAATTTTGATTTAATGATATTTTTAATAGTATCCTTATTCTGCAAAATGGTCTCTTCCATGATTCCCCAATGTCTTAGCCAGGACTGGGCATCTTTATGCCATCCCCGCGTGAGTCGAAGGTGGTTACGACTGGAATTGGAAGCAATTTTAGGAAACCTCTTGTCTTCCATGTTGTGTAACATGTTCTTATACATTAGGTATCTATACATAGTCATGCTCTCAATGGGGGAAAGGCTTGCCTCTAAGAGGAGGACGGGATCGAGTGAATTTCCTTTAATTTTGAGATTATAGGTTATAAAATTATTTTGGATTTGCTCCATCTTTCTCCAAGATTCACGAGAGATGCCACATCTTCAAACTTCGCATCCATATAGAATAACTTCGCATCCAAGGATCGGTCGATTTACAATTGTTTTCAAGCCCACGATAAGCTTTCCATCCCCCAATAATCCTTTTCTCAATGCTATAATTTTAGTTGAGCTTGTGGTGAATATCGATTCCAAGTATCTCAGTAAAAGTTCAATAAAACAATATTTGCACATCATAAACAACAAAACATTTAGAGGCAGTGGGCTAGCAAAGCTTCAGAGAACGCCAGCAAGATTTCAACATCATGTGCCTGACAGCCCAACCCAAGAAAAAACCAAAAAAAAAACACTAAACCTAATTTTCATTTTCTAATGATACTCCCCTCTATTCGGCTAACATCTTCTCATTCTTTGTTTTTGAGGTTGTGAAAACTTTGATGTTTGCAGCAATGAGTGATGATTCAGCATTATTCGTGTGTTGAAAACTTGAATCTGAGTGGTTCTTGGGTTGATTCAGAGTGATTCCTGACCATGCCCATACAGAGTATATAGAGGATCTAGATTCAGATGATTTGATTGTAGAATGTTGTATGATTATTTTTGGACTCTAGAGGCTATTGACAGTCTCAATGACTATGTATTTTGGTTCAGATACCTATTGCACTCTGTGCTATTTTATCATATTCACCCTTAATGCCATATACATGAGAAAACTTTGCATATTTTGTATCTAATGATTTGAATTTACATTGACATGCACAAATATATTTTTTTATCAAAATTTAAATATTTTATGTATGTTTTGGTCAATGAGTTTGTTTCTGGTTTTTTTCCCAGTTCCAGTTTTTGGAATCTATCAGTTCAGTTCTGGTTCCAATTCCGGTTCTGATAACATTGTTCTCAGTTTCATCTCTTTATCAGATTATTGGCTCATAATTTTTATCTTCAATTGACCTTTCTTTTCAACTTTATTTTGTTCATCTGTGTTTTATTATTTCTAGTTTCTAAGATATTTTATAACTTAGTTATTGTATTCCATTTGTCTTGTATTTCCTTAAACTCTGTTGTTTTGTTATTTATTTACTATATCATAATCAACATATCTGTTTTGTAAATTCTTTTTGGATTGACTTGATTTATCTTTAACTTTAATTTTTTGTCACAATATTTCTCTGGATTTATCATATTTAGCTACAATTAATAAATTCAAGTATTCCACCAAATTTCTGGGACTTGGGGGCACAGAAACATGTTGATGTTTGGTAGCTGCAGGAGGATCTTTCCCTCCTAGATGACCTTTCTTAGATGCGGA
>WSFP011532824.1:0-11966 GCA_009831015.1 Picea engelmannii
CTCATAATGAATCATGAACATGTGCATCCTACACACTTTCATTCGGTTATCAGAATGGTCAATATTCGGTTATTAGTCTTCTATTACTTACATGATTCTTTCAAAATGTAATCTAGGATTCTTATACATGGACAGGCCTTGCAGCCCATTGTCCATCCTTCAACAATTATCAGGGTTGTGACTCTGTTCTTCTGATAGAGACCTTATATAGTTCCTCCACTGGAAACTCCTTCAGCATGCAACTTCCTTTTTGCAGATCCATCACCACTTGTGATGGCCTCAACCTTGAGTTAGCCTTTTAGTGGTCTACCAAATATTCCCCTTAAGGAATATAAACATGCATCTTTGCTAACTTACATCTATGATGTACTTAACCACTTTCATAATCCTAAGCCTGCATGTAGCTATCGTAGGTATATTTCATAGCCTACATACATTTCCATTTTTAAAATCAGTCAGCTCAGGATTTTTCACAGTCCTTCTCATGTGATCTTCAAAGGCATAAACATTTGCCTCTTATCATGACATTAGAGCATCCTCACTCGTTTACTCTTTCATTTAATTGTACTGGCTTTTCTTGGGGGAATGGAGTACATTCCCCTTAAGCTATCATTCAAGACAGAACCTTCGCGACTCTTCAGAACAGAGTCAACCATGCATCCATGGTATTCATTCAATTTTTAGCAAGTGTAATTCTTACCTCACGTTTCACTCATCAGGGCCATCATACTGGGCCCCTAGTATACTTATACCCTTACATCATACATGTGCATTACTTGCACATTCTATATCATTCATACCTTACTGGTATGGGTATCAGGCTTCTTAATATGAAGCTCATCAGTGCATTAAACTCATGCACTATTCATCATACTAGCTTATGCCCTCCCCTCACGCGACCACCAGCAGTGACCACGATCCAAATAAAAAGGCGCTTCGCATTTCGCGATTTTAGAATTCATGTTGCAAGAAATCTCTGTTTCCTGGATTCCCGAAATCCGAAAACCCAAAACTAAGGTTTTCTCAGCTCTTTCATCCGCATGACCCTTTTCTCGGAACTTGGGGTCAATTCTCAGACATGTGTCAGGATCCCATATTTTGGTGAATCTATGGACAACTCTCCACCGCTTCCCAAATTTTTGTTCCATGCGGGCCCGACAATCTAGATCCCATGGTCTAGATCTCTCTGGAAATCAACGGTCCTGATCAAGTCCCTGCTTTCCAACCAATGGTTGTGATTATGTCGCAATTTCATGTTTTGCGACTTTGGGACTTCTATTGTGAAGAACCTCGACTCCTTCAATCCCCGGAATTATGAAATTATCTCTGGATGATCAACAGTCCAATTTCTCTCTTTGATCAATGGCTATGATCCTTTCGTGAATTTCGTAATGCTTCTTCCAAGCCCTTTTGATTTTGTGAAATTCTGGTACCTCCTCGCAACTAACCAGTGCATTACTTCTCCGAGATCGAATGACTCGAATCATTTCAGTTCTTTCTAAATGGATCTTGACTCTCGATCCCATCCAACCTTCAAAATTCTTTTCTAAAGGATTTATCCTGCTATCTCTTTTGAGATTTTAGGTTTCTTACCAGACTAGTCTCATAGTCATGACTCATACGGTGTTACCCTCTTCTTGTGGAAACGACCAACAAGGGTCACTTTTCGGGAATTAGCAACAGTCCCAAAGGACTCCTCAAACAGGTTATCCTCACTGTCGATTCTAACCATTATAGGTTAGGTAAATCTGACCCTACATATTTTCACCAATCCTCTCAATCATGAGGAATTATATGCTCAGGGTTTAGTCTCTTAATAATACAGTGATCATAACTTTCTAAGGATCTTGTCAGTCCCTACTAGATTTCCCAATCATGAAGGAGTTCTTCATTTGGGTCTTAATCCTTATCTAACCAGCCATCTCAATTTCAAGAGACTCTACCTACTTTAGTAGGTAGCCATCGTAACACTAAAATAGGACAACGCAGTTCATATCCCTTATCTGGCTCATGCAACTTCATAGCACAATTTATTCCACCTCTATCATTCGCACTCAGATCTTATCAGTGATAATGATCAGTGCATCCCTATTCCTATAAGAGTAGTTATCATTTTAACAGAGGGGTTACAGAAAATTCCTAGATTACAGTTTCATTCTGCAATCCTTCTCCTTAAAGAGAAAATGCAGATAACAATATCTTCTTACGCGGCTCGTACCTGAGCCCAAGCAGGCCAAGTGTTGTAACCATGCTCTGATACCAGTTTGTCACATACCCACTACAACATAATAAATTTTTTGCTTTTCCTCAAGGGATGGAATCCCTGAATTCCTACGGGGGCCTAGCGCAGGCTAGCTCTTCCCTTATCCACCTCCATGTGATCGTTGGTTATGACCACAAGCCAAGACAAGAGGCGCCTTTCGCATTTCGCGACTCAGTTATGCAAGAGAGTCAAGTCTTTCAACTCTTCAAACCCCGAAATGCTGAAATGTCAAACCCCAAAAGGGCTGGTGAGTGACAAGTTCCCTTCTTGGGTCTTGTCCACGTGACCCTGTTCCAAATCCCCGAAAATCCAAAATCTCCGAAGTTCCCCTCCAAAGGGAGATCAATGGCTATAAGCCTCCCCTGATCCAACGGTCCTAGCCGTATCGGGATTTCAGTGATCGGGAGTTCGAAATGCAAGAGAGTCAAGTATTTTGACTCTTCAAACCCTGAAACCTGATACTCGAGTTCTTGTATGAGATCCAACGACTCTCGATGTTTTGGATCCAACGGTTCGGATCTTTTCGAAGTTTCATGAACCGGGAGTTCACGATGCAACGACTCCAAAACTCTTGTCACTCCAATCCCTGAATCTCGATATGGGGATTCGTGTAGCAGATCAACGATCCTCAAGGATTTGGATCCAACAGCCCATGGGATTTCAGAGCTTTCCCCGAACTCTGACCGCTCACCACGTGTCTCCTCCGATGGACTATCTAGATCCTTTCGGGACTCTTCCTTTCTACCATAGAGCGCATCGGGGTTTCGGGTACTGGGATTTTGCAACTTGCGAAGACAAGGGTTCTTGCCCTTTGGTTTCCTGGGTGCCGAAACATCGAAATGTCGACCGACAGCCATGTGTCCCTCTGATGGATGGTTGCAACCTTTAACCACGATCAACCATTATGATCTTTTCAGGATGATCAACGGTCATGATCAAATCTCGGCTTTCTCAAACTTATTCACACTTAAACCGATTCGGGGTTTCGTTTACTGGGATTTCGCGACTTGCGAAGACAAGGGTTCTTGCCCTTTAGTCTTCCATGTGCCGAAATGCCGAAACGCTTACCAACCGCCACGTGCCTTTATGAATGAACGGTTCTGGTACTCTCACGGACCTTTGGATCTATGGTATGATTTATTCGCTACTCACGAAGATAAAAGAAAGAGGTTGAGGCATTTAACGCCCTCATTTCTTCCTCCAATCTAACGATCGTGACTGACCACAGATCTTCCAACAGAATCTCGTTCGTTGCTCGATACTCATCCACACGCTGTCATTTTGGGATTTCTCAAGTCAGGGTTTCGGGGCTTGCGAGTGCAAGGGAACTCGCCCTTGGGTATTTCGATTACCGAAATGCCGAAATGTTGAGGTATACGAGGACCATTCTCCCTCGTGTAAGGTTTTAAGACTTTAAACTATAACATCATCATTCAGGTCCTCGGGTAATTTACACCAGGTTTTGAAGACCAGACTGGAAGGTCTTCTCGAAGGTAAGGAGGTGGTCTCGAAAGGGTGCCTTCATGGGGAAATATATCCAAGGCATCAGGTAGGACAACACAGGAACAAATCTTCCGAGAGAAGACTTGAAGATCTGTATTAGTTCATCATATATATACATATATAAACATAAGCCATACGTGGTCTTTCCAATAAAAACATGCAGCCATCATTTCTGATCAAAACACCATGCAGACAGTCTTATACTGAAACCATTCATAATTGCACAGACTATGAACATACATGTCAGCATATAAATTTCAAGATACAAGATATAGCACTTATCAAAAAAACACCAGGTGATGCAATTGTTGAGAGGGGTGCTCTTTTCCATCCAACCGTAGGCTCAGCGACTCCCAACGGATTTACCACTAGTCACCCCCGAGCTGAGACCATGATGCTACAAGACTGAGTCTCTATTCACCAGTGACTGAGAACGAAGGTTACTCTCCTTCTTCTCTGCTATCACTCACTCTGTAATTTCCAGAGTTCCTTTTTTTTTCTCCTCTTCCCCTCGCATCTGCTCCCTTGATCCCACACTCTTCCTACCTTTTCTCTTTTCGGCGAGGTTGTGTGTGGCACGATTTTCTTCGTGGTGGTCAGCTCTAAGGACTCTACGGATGGGCGGTTCACCCCCATCCCTCATTACTCATGAGGATCCATTTACCTACCAACCTGGCGAGTCATTTAATTTGGGTCCAGTGAGCTGCTCTTGGTTCTCCGGGCCTGTGGATTCCAAATACAGTATTGGTTTTGGTGGAAGTTAACGCCACCATTCCAGGTGCCTTCCACCACCTTTCTTTAGCTGTCGTGGTCTCTTTTTCAGCACACCCCCTCTCAGCAGTCCTGTAATATATATATTCATAATATTATTTACATTCATCGACCTTTTTCACAAGGTCCATTCACATCACACATTCACATTTCTGAGTTTGCCACAATACTTGGCCAGTATAGTTATTTTTACAGACTAGGGGAAACAGGGTGTTACACACTGGATACATTTTTACTGGGTTGATATCTTCTCTGCCACCCTGGAAGAGATTGTGTCAGCTACAAAATGCATAGTCCCTGGGAAGCATCAAATTTTAATATGCCTTCTTATCTATTAGATGTAGTATGCATTTTGTATGCCTACCTAGACATGGGTTAGCAATGGCATTCAAGTGATCCTTTGATTCATGTATACTGACATGATTTATGGTAGCACAAATACCACATACACTATCACAAGATATGTGAGAAATTTCTCATCCCTCTATATTTCTTGTTATTCTATCATCCAGCGCCTTGCATGTCAGAGAAGGAAATGGCTACAATTGGGAAGGTAGGAGATTGGTTAATAATGGAAACTGGAACATGCATCATGATCTATGGTGCAACCAAAGCTCCTCATCTATTTTCTAAATTTGTCCTTGATAAGCTTGTTTTGCAAGAAGTGGCATACCAAAATTTGGTAAATGGAGTAGGGGAAGCTCTCGTCGGAGATTAAAAATTAACTTGTCTTCCACTGCCATTCTAGATATGATCCTATAGTTTCAAGTATGTTAAGTAGGCACGATATGAGGACGATACTCTAGCTACATTCCACTTTGGGGAGGAAACATTTCGTAGGCATGATCCCCTGAAAATTGTCAACATATACTATCAAATTTGAAAGTACAAGTGGAATTATGAATCTGAAACTTGGAGGGATGAATAAATCCACAAGAGAGATGTCAATTATGATGAGGAGGAAAAGAATAAAAATGAGGTTGAATCCCTTAGAGAGAATATTGTAGCAACAAAAATAATAGCAATAGCAGCAAAAGAAGATAAGAAAAGAAAATAAGAAGAAGAGAAAGAGAACAAAGTAATCTAGAAAGAGAAAGAGGAGAAGCTCAAAAGAGAAGAAGAAGAAAGAAAAAGGAGAGAGGAATAAGAGAAGAAAGCTCAAGAAGAGGAACAAAACACCGACCCAATGGAAACCAGTAGCCTAGAATCTTCTTCTAGCATACCTTTGACCAGAGGCCACTCCCTCTAGGGGAGATAGGATTAGGAGGAGTCACACTCTCCAAATATAAGAAAGTGGTAAATATTAACTCTTTCAAATTTGACAAGGATTTAGGTAAGAAAATTCGGCAGACCACAAAATGATTTACCATTTTTGGAATTTTCCCACTCTTGGTTACAACAAAGACACTTATAGTTGAAGACATTCAAAAAAATCCCTTAGCCATAACTTCGGTTGATGTAGCATTCATGCAGGACTCAAAATAGAATCTAAAGAACATAGTCTAAGAGATAGAAGACGACAAAGATAAAATCAAGAGTCTAGAGGAGGAAGTGAGATTCTACAAAGGTGATAGAACCAAAATAATTGAATTTAGAATATGCACCAGTGAAGTGAGGAAGGAATTCTGGGACACAACTAAGAAGATATAAATCGATTTGCAAGAATTTTGAAACATAGTTGCTCAAATAATCTCACTACTAGACACCAAAATAAATAAATAAAAATACAGATTTAATAGAAGTGAGACTAGCCATGGATGAAATGAAGAAATGGGAAGAGGAGAATCATGATGATCCTTCAGTCTCTCGAGGATGACTAGTAGAGAAAATTAGCTAAACTATGCATCTCTCCCAAACTGTCAACGAATTGGGGAGAAATCGGAAAGGGATTTGAAAATTTCCCTTAAGACATACATAAAGCTAAACATGATAGCCACCAGACTCATAGCCAGGTGTGACTTCCCCAAAATTGGAGATCTAGGCAAGCCAAGGCCAGATGACCAAATTCAAATTGAGTTGGATGTAACCATACACTCCATATAACTTTCTAATGGTATCCCTCAGAGAGTGACCAGCACCATAATGAGGGAACATTTGGTGGTTCCTTCAAAGGAACAAAACTTAATAATCTCTTTCTTCCTCACATTAAAAAAGGATACGAAGACTTTGTCCAAGGACTCGACAGTTTATGAAATTACTCTAGAAAGTATGTTGTTCACCAAGGTGATATTGATTTCACTTATCATGAAGTGTGGGCAGCTTACATTAGAGACAAAGATGAGGGATATTCATAAACTTAATCTTGAATTGTAAAGTATAATAGAACAAAATAGGGAATGCCAAGAGTTGTAATTACTAATGGAAGTCAAGAAGTCCCAAGAAATAGTTATAAACTCATTTATATATGAAAAAGAGCACACGCATTAGAGAGGGCTCTTACTTTTTGTAATTTTTTGGAACTATTTCTGAAAGCTTAATAGCAAGAAGCCCTCATGGCCATTTTGGAGGAGAAGGAATTCCAGTGTTTGTTATGCATTTGTTGTGAACTATTTTCGATTGATTCATGATCATTGTGAATGTTTCAAGGTTCTATTACTCACTTCATTGACTTCTCTTATGTGAATGTTGAAGCTTTGCAGTGTTTCTCTTTTCCAATAATATTGTTTTGAGATTATGAATAGATGGTACTTAATAAGTTGTTGTTGCAAACTAATTTGTGCATTTATTTTGTTCAATAATTACTAATAACTATTTCTCTTTGGCATCTAATTGTTTGAGAGTGTATGCAAGAGTTAGTGATTTTACTATATGTTCACTTTTTAGATATTTTTCTCCTAGCTAGTGTAACACACCCAACCCCCTAAGTACCCTTTTAAGGGATGGGGTATTAATTTTTTTCCTTTCCTGAACCTCCTTGAATGCATTTAATAGGGACACCATTTCCTTCTACTCATCGAGAGCTTTCCAACGACTGTGAGTTTGCTCAAAAAAGAGCTCTAGATCAAAAGCTATGGCCCTTTGAAGTTTCTGGGTCTTTATTGGCCAAATGCTTCCATATTGTCGTTGATTAATTGGATTGATTTTCATTAATGTCAACCCTTGAAGCAAGTCTGGTAGAAAATTATGGTATCCCCAATAGTATGGTTAAGGGACCCAAGTTTGTTTGACGTATAAAGACATGAAGATCGGTGAATATGCAAGTAAGACTATTCTAAATGGATAGTACACATCATGTCGTTTATGGTGATATGTGGTATGTCACATAACTCCTCACGGTTAGGGAGTTATGGCTTTGTGAAGTTGGAGAACCCTCATGAGCTATCTAGAAGCCCGTAGAAGGTCAAAGAAGCCAATTTATTCTAGAAGCTCCTAGAAGAAGTTTACTAGTCAAAGTGGTTGTAACTAGGAGTTAATCATGAGTTAAGTTGTTGCAAAAAGAAAATAATTAAAAATAAATTAGTTGCAACTAGAAGTGGTGAGTTTACTATTTGTGGATAAAATGGTCGAAAGCAGACAAAGTGGTTAGAAGTGGGTTAGCCCTAAAAGAAGGAAGTTGGGTAAAGTAGTTAGAAGATAACCCCTAGAGGAAGCTACTTTGAGAGTATAAATAAGAGAGAAAGGGTCTCCTATTAGCACCTATTTAGCACATTGAATATATATTATTTTGTGAAAGGTTTATTGCAGGTACTCATTGATACATCTGAAGTTACGGGAGTCTAAAGCACCAAAGGAGGGTGGATGGAAAAAGTTTCAGAGTTGCAGAATTTCTTAAAAACCCTATTTTTTTAAGTGTACGTAGGTTGTAGTGGAGAAAGGCACATACATACGCGGGCTGCAGTGGAGAAAGGTGCGTACATACATGGGTTGTAGAAGAGGAGTTAACGTACAGCCGGAAAAATCCATGAAAACTTGAGTAGATGTGGATGTTAAGTCTCTAGAGTCTGAAAGAAAGTTCCCAAGAAGATCTACAATGATCAGTTATAGAAAATCTATCTACAGGTTCAAAAGGTATGTCATATTCTTATTTGTAGTTGGATATTGTTGTTAACATGAGATATGGTTATGGGAGATTGAGGATTTTCCCTAGAGAGGTTGTTTGTTGTATGGCACTTACTGTATGAGCTAGATCTATAGAAATACAGTGCTAGTATGTCTGGTATTTATCATTGGTACATCTTGTTGGTTTGAGTGTTGAGGCATATCTTGTATTTCTTGGTACATGGTTGAGGGATTTTGTGGTACATGGTTAAGATATTTTGGTTATGATGTGTTGATGAAGTTGTTGGTTTATTTTTAAGTTGCATCTCAGTGAGGGTTTGATGTCTAGTTCATGTGAGGGCTTATTACACATGATTATTATTGTATGCACATGTATGGCACATGACTAGAGAGACATGGATGCACATGGTTTGAGTGATATTCTTGTGATATTGGGTATGAGATATATGTTATCATATATAATCTATTGAGGATATTATTGGTACAGGTTGTTGGTATATTTGGTATATGTTGGTACATGTTGACTACAAGTTATTGGTATAGGTTGACTACAAGTTATTGGTACAGGTTGGTTACAGGTTGTTGGCACAGATTGGTACAGGTTTATAGTGGTATATTTCACAGTGACAGTGAGGCAGTGGTTTCATCAGTTATTTGACACTTATATTTCAGGGCAGTTGGACGGAGAAAGGATAGGTGGTTGTAGCCACCTTTCGATTGCAGCCAGAGAACATAGGGGGTTCTAGACTCCTTCTGGTTGGAGCCAGAGAATTGGGGATTTGGATCCTCCCTTAGGTTGTAGCCTGAAAATATAGGGGGTTGGGGCCTCCTTCTACTTGCAGCTGGAAAACAAAGGAAGTTGGTGCTTCCAATGAATGTAATTCTTAAATACATATAAGAAAAATCATTATGTGGTTTTCTCCTACATTGGGTTTCCACGTAAAAATATTGGTGTATTGTGTATGTGTATGATTTCTCATTGTTCATGGTTTATTTATTCTTCACTTGTTGAATGATATTGGTAAATTGATCATAAAGATAAACAACACTTATATATTATGGTTAAAAAGGATTAAAAATATTTGTTATTGATTTACCCCCCCTCTTAGTAATCCAACAACTGCCACATGGCATATTCGTGGCTCCACGTCATCATTCCCATCCGATGTAGCACTGACGTGCTAGAAAAAATCATCCTCTAAAATAGAGGTGGTTGTTATTGTGGACATTGGCATGGCACCTGCCGCGAAATTCATCAGCATCGGCCCTTTTTCGTGCTCAATACTGAGCTCCACGTCCTCACGAGATACGCTCTCACCAGATGATGACACATCTCGGGACCTTGGCATTTTTGCTATTTTCAAAGCCCCAAAACTCTCGATCCAGGATTATTTGGTGCCTCTCACACGTGGCACTACCAAAACCTACCACCTGGGAATACATGCTACCACTACCTGTGACCTGGCATGACACGTGCCATTGTCATCTTGCGTCATGTGGCACTCATTTTTCCCATGGAACTCTATCTAAAAATACTAAAACCACTTGACACATGGCACGCTCACCATATGAAACATGGACCTCCCACATGGGTTGACACAACATATACGTCATCGTAGTGCCCAAGGTTTTCCCAATGGGTAATTGACACTTGTCTTCCTCTCATTCATTAAATGACTTCATCTGACGTCATCTTGGATCTATCGAGCATCGGCTATCAGCCCTTTTTTGTAAGGCCTATTTTCCCTGTTGGCACAGGGGTAGACCTGGGGTTCAATGCTGCAACAACGCACCAACAAAACCCTAACTACCGACCCTTTCGGCAACACCTACAAAGCAGATGAAGTCTCGCCCAAGGTAGAGGCAGTGGTGGTTGCAAGACTCAGGTGTCTACAACCTTAGCTAGGACACAGATCTGTGATTATAAAACTTAGTAAAGCACTTAGCATCAATAATTTGTCAATAGTCAACCCTTATTATACTTCACAGATAGCACAGAGCATCGCAGCATTCACTTAGATCTAAGGTATTTCAACTAGATTTACGTGGTTCACCCCCACCCTGGGGCTACGTCCACCAACTCTTCTTCTTTATTAGTGTCTTCAATCAGTTACAGCACAGAGCCACCAAAAACCTTCTTCACATAGGACAGAAGATCTGTGCAGCTCGCTAGATCCTTCTTCCTTGCGCTACAGCACGAAGCCTTCCACAACTCCTTACAATGACTTGCACTTATCTCTACAAGCCTCTTACAGTCATGCACATAGCACTTACAAAATCTATTAGCACTTAGATTACATCATATACATCTCTATATCTTCCGATAGATGCCTAGATATATATTTATACATTACAAAAGTGGGCCTAAGCGTGGGTAAACCCACGGGCCGACATCCCTTTCCCATTACATATTCCCAAAAACCCAAAAGGGACTCGAAAGTGGGCCAAGATTCCGTGATCTCTGCTTTGCCTTGTGCTCTTCCTTTGACTGGCTATAGAAGTCCAAAAATAGGTCAACGTGACCAAGATTATCCCAAAACTTGGTCGAGGGCCAACGGGCCCCCAACACTCACCTGTGACTCATCCCGAGTCACTCTGGACTACGCAATTCTGCCTCGAATGCCTCAAGCTTGGCTTGAGATTCTTCGACCTGTTGCTTTGTTGTGACCGCTTGCTCGGTGAATTCCAGGATCACTATGTCATTTACTGGTCCTTCTAGGCGTTGTTCTGCAGTGATGACAACCTGTTCTAGCTCTACCCCTTGGCTTTCGATCTCGGAAAACAACAGGCATGCCTTGTCTTGTACAAGTTGGATTCGTTGAGTGACTTCCATCACTTTTCTCTAGATCATATGGATCTACTGCTGAGTTGTTCGTTGTTCATGAGATTGTTTCATTCTATCTACTATAGACATGGCCTTCAGCTATGCCTGTAGTGTAACCACATGTTGTTTTTCTTCTTGGAGTTTTGATTCCAGCATCTGTAATTCTGGATTCTCTGTAAGGTTTTCATATGTCTGGGCGCTCTGGTTACTTAGTTGCTTGCACTCCAAGGCAATATCTTTTAATCTATCAACTGCACTGTGAGCAGTTGTTTCTCTTTGGTCCCTTATCTCATGTGGAGTTTCAGGCACTGCGCAGAGCTCTAGGTCTGTGATTCGTTGTTGGAGCTTCTAGATTACTCCTTCTAGTTGTGCCACCTGTTGTGGAACCCATTCTTATTTATGTACTTCAACTATGGTCATAGAGTGAAGTGATATGTTGACCAGTTCCTTTATCTCGAGTTTCTCTGCGAGCAAATGTTCCTTGCTTTGTTGTAGCTCTGCTTTCTCTGCATCCCATTTTGCTTAGAGAGAAATCTTTTCTCGTTCTGACGTGTTGCGTTGCTCCATAAGAACTCCCTGTACCTGTGTTAAAGCCTGATTGGCTTG
>WSFP011532827.1:0-11965 GCA_009831015.1 Picea engelmannii
GATTGAAAACATCTTGTAGGTTCATTTATATGTGTCATGAAAAGATGATAAACACAATAAAACAACTAATAAAAGAAATGTCTCACGCACATTTAAATTAGTGTCATAAATGAACTTCTTATGTCCCATCTTGAAAGACTTGAATGGAGTGTCCAAATCTAACACATTGTTGTGATATGATAGCTTAGTTTTTGTGGTACAATTGTCATTTGACCATATATATATATATATATATATATATATAACTCATTAAAATCACATACCGAAATAAGTTTGATTTTGCTCCAGGTTCAAACATAAATCCATACTCATCGGGTATCAAAGTTTTTGTTCAAAATAGCTTGAAAGAGAGGGTGATTGAAAATATCTTGTAGGTTCATTTCTATGTGTCATGAAAAGATGATAAACACAATAAAACAACAATTAATAAAAGAAATGTATCACGCACATTTAAATTAGTGTCATAAATGAAACTTCTTATGTCTCATATTGAAAGACTTGAATGGAGTGTCCAAATCTAACACATTGTTGTGATATGATAGCTTAGTTTTTGTGGTACAATTGTCATTTGACCATTTATTAAAGTCTCTTTTATATGAAAAGAACTTCTTAAATAAAGACTTCATTTAAATAACTAGGCTTCTCAATAACTTTATTAAAGTCCAATTATCCATAAAACATTTCCCATGTCAAGTTTTCTTAATTAACATGTTATCTCAATGTCCAAAATCTTAAGTATTTATAAATTTTGGATAAGAGTATAAAATTCCGCCTCATTATTAAAAGTTATCTCAATGATATCATTGATAGTTTCTTATTCCTTATGCAACAACCCTCTTGGGTTACTTTTGGTTGCTTCACATAATTTGAAAATGATACTTTGGAAACTTTAGGACTTATGAAAATCTTTGTGGAGTGATCTTTTATTGACTTGAGTAATTTTTTTTTTAATTTGACTTATTCATACAAATGTTTTGTTTATTTTGTGGATTGAATTTCAAAATATTTTCTATCACAAATTTATGTTCCACAATGGTTTCCATAGAAATCGATAATTTATTTTTGTGTTCTCACACTTCTTATATAATATTGTACCTTAGAAAAAAGTGAGGAAATTTAATCAAAATGTAAATAAGACACAAACCTCTTTATACTCGTCTAACTATCCATAAAATCATAAACTCTAACCCAAATAACATAGTCTATCACCAAAATAATATGACATAGAGAATTTTAATAAATCATATATATCTAGAACTTTATTTTTTATTAAGCTATGTTAGCCTCAACAATTTCAAGCTTTCCTTTAAATAGAGGTAGCCAAATAACTAAGGGGACTTGAATATTTAAATATTTAAATAGTATGTGTGTAAGGAAACAAATTTTATGCATATTGAAGGTTATATGAAATGAATCCTTTCATATTTATAAAAGGATAAAATATCTTATTAAAATTTACTTAAGTCAATTTACCTCGTGAACATGTGTTAAGTTTTTTATTTTATTTTTTTAATTATGAAGAGAAACCAAGTTTGAGAAGTCAAACACTTTCCCATTAACACACCAAAAACTGCATTAGGCATTAAATAGTTGAAATAATAACATAAAATAATTCTAAGTTATGATTTTGATCATAATTTTGGCATTAGGCATTAAATAGTTGAAATAATAACATAAAATAATTCTAAGTTATGATTTTGATCATAATTTGAATGTATGCGGCAAATGACAATTAAGTATATCCATGATGTAATCTAATATGTAAATTCTATCCTATTATATTTAAATTGTGCTCTATTTTTACAAAGCAAGAATGCCTTCAAATTCAAATATAGAGTTCTAGAAAATATATTTGTCTACTAATAATACTTAAATATATTCAAATATGATGTAATTTAATGTGTGAATTCTATCTTATAATTGAGTTTTGTTTTATTTTAAAAAGATAAAATGTCTTCAAATATATAATTCAAAAAAGAAATATTTTCATTAAAAAGGTAAAAAAAATAAGTATTTTTTTAAATAATTATTACTATTATAATAAAGTCCTAATTTTGGTATGTCAATTTTTATACATAAATTGCACTTGCTTTTATATTCACATTTCAAAGATTTTTAGTTTATTTTAGAAATTCTTATGTAGATCAAATTGATTAATATTACAACTTAGTATATGTCATCATATTAGATATTCAATTTATATTGGTGAAATTATTTGAGTTGTGGCCTTGAATCTCTATACAATTTCCTAGTGACATTGTTACAAGAAAAATATTGAAGTTATCCTCAATTTGTATCATTTGAAATCTCAATCTTAGTTTATTGGTCTCATTATAGTGAAAAGAAACATAGAAACAAGTCTTTATTTGAACTTGTAGGATTGAGGCTTTCATACTATGGCTTGGATTTCTATTTATTTCTCTATAAAAAAAATGAGTTGCAACCACATGCCTCTATTAGCATGAGTAAGAAAAACTAAAAGGCCACACTATCTAATTTAAATGTGGCATGAGAGTCTGAAACTCAAAGCACCACTTGGCATGAGAAAACATAGAATAAAAATCCATTTTTTTTAGAATGCATCTTAGGAGAAAAACATCTTAAATTACAATTAAAATTTCAGATATTTTGGATCATGTAGTTGTGGGGATCGATCTAGAACTAGGAGGATCATCCTTGTCATTATCGGGTAGCCTTCCCTAGCCTTAGGTCAACTCAAGCTCAAGGACATTGATTTCCCATCCATCATTTTCATTAATAGTAATCATAATAATCTATTTTAAAGGTCACGACCAAGCCAGACACCAAACTGGTGTATGAGACCCCCTTGTTTGTGGGACAAGGGACCCCCTCCACCCAACAATTTAACTGGTAAAGTCTACGGAGGTATACATACCCTACCCCCCTCTGGATTTGAACGTGTGACCTCTTAGGAGGAAACACATGTTCTTGACCATTAGGCCCATTGAGGCTGTATTAGGGGCTCTAGGGGCTTCTTAGCTTCAAAGATTGTGAGATCCATGTTAGGAGACTTGTGGTTTGGTGGGATGGTCAAGGGGTTTCTCATTCAATTGTGTCATTGTTCACAATGCTCCCTCATAGCATGGCATACCCTATGGTGAGGTCAACTTAGACTCCTCTATGATAATAAAAAACAAACTAAAGAAGTTAGAGACTCCGTTAGGGGCTTTTGGCTCATTATGCAAGGATATCCTCTCCAATACTTCAAAAGTTGGTGAAGGTGGTGACATAGAACTCAACTTCATGTAATTTCATGTTGATCTATAAATACAAGTTAACATATACTTACATTCTATCAACCCATGGAAATAGTTTCTTTGTAGAAGATTAGTTAATAATAATATTTTTTATTCTTTTCTAGATATAAAGAGGTTTTCTCCTGACATGCTACTATGTGGACTAGAACTTGAGAAAACATTGGTATTTTATTAGTGAAAGGGGTTGATTTCCAAGGAAGAGGACCCAATAAATGATGACCATAGAAGGTTGAATCCCATTGCCACATTGATTCAATGAAAGGGAAAACTTGAACGAGATTTTTAAGGAACTTAGAACTATCATAGAAACAACATTTGAGGTAAGGAATACCCTTGTAGATAAGGCACCAATCAACATCTAGGACACCCATAATCAAAGACCATGAAATCAAGGCTTTCTTGGGCTCGATTAGGGGTTTCTAGATATTACTTGGAAGATTGAATAATTTATTGGTTAGTTGTGCCAAGTTTCACAATGCTTCCTCGTGGCATGACCTACCCTATCTTGAGGTCAAATTGGATCCCTCTATTATCATTGGAAACAAGATAAATAATTTAAAGACTCTATCGGGGGCTTATGACTAATTATGCAAGGGTCTAATCTCAAATACTCCAAAATTTGACGAAGGTGGGTGACATAGAACTCAACTTTCTGTATTTGCACAATGATCTCTAGAGACAAGTTAACATAGATTTTCACTCTAGCAACCCATGAAAATAATTAATTTGTAGAATCATAGTTAAGAATAATATTGTTTATTATTTTCTAAATAATATAAATAGGATTTATCTTGGCAAGTTCCCATATGGATTGGAACTCGACAAAGCACTAGTATTTCATTAGCCAAAAGGATTGATTTCAAAGGAGGAGAACCTAAAAAAATATGACCATAAAAGGTTGAATCCCATTGTCACATTGATTCATTGAAAGGGAAAATCGAAAGGAGATGCTTAAGGAACTTAGACCTATCATAGAAATGGTTTCAGGTAAGGAATACTAGGGTAGATAAGGCACCAATAAACATCTAATAAAACCATAATGAAAGACTAGGAAATTAAGTCTTATTGGGTTCAAGTAGGGATTTCTAGTTATTCCTTACGTTGAAGAGTGGAACTTGTTTTTATTTGAAGCAACAAAACTTATTTAGTGGAGCATATAATACCTACATTTGAGAGAGGCACCAATATCCATCAACAAAATTGCATTCATGAAAGGCCTTTGAAACATTTCATTTATAGTCTCTCCATAACTTGTTTTGTGTTTTAACACACCCAATTTAAATGATAGAGCACCGAGAATCAAGTCCTTGACTTTGTCCCATACCAATTTGTTAGCATTATTGATCATTGACCTATCTTTTAAATTAAGCCAAGGGACACAATCTCTAGTGATAGAGTAAAAATGTTTGCATCGGTTCTATCCCCTTGCTTGAATAGCCTCAAGCTAAAAAACCATGGCATTTTAGTCAAAGGTTTTTACACTAGAGACCAAGGGATGAAATACCAGTTAAATGATAAGCCTGTCAGAAAGTTGTCTACCATTGATTTTATGAAAGGCTTAATGGTTTCCCATGCTTTCCAAACACTCTAGGTGAAAAAAATGTCTTTAACTTTAGAAGGGATAATGATTAGGTTTTTCAGACCAAACCCTAAACACGAGGTCTCACCATAGGGATCCCCTCAACAAACACAATTCTTGATTAATATATTCCAAAATTTCTCACTCTCAAAATTTTGAGAATCCATTTTACAAATAGGGTTTGGATGCAATTGTAAGTGTTAAGAATACCCATGCTCCCTAGTCTCTCGAAGTACAACTCAAACTCCAATTGATTACAAATGTCTTTCATTCCCTTGAAGTTGTTCCATTAGAAGCATCGGAAGAGAAATTCCTATATCTTTTTCTAATCATTAAGTGATAGATCCCAACATGGAGAGTAATATACATGCATGGTCACTAACACGTTGGTAAACATATAAAGGATGTAACATAGTTATATACTAGTCAAATTAATTTTTCGCCCTTCAAATAACCATGTGATGCAGAAACATCGCTCCACCTCAGCAACATGCCAACATTTTGGCACATCAAAGCGCATTCAAGGAGGGGAGAGGCGCCAACCCTCTCGTTTTTCCCTCATTTTCAAATTTCAATTTGTATTAAATCCAATTAAATGTTGTAAGGCTTGGTAGAGCCGAGTGATTCCTTTGACTAGATAGGAGATAATGTTGCCTTTAATGGTCAAGAGGCTGATGAGATCTAGATTCGATTCAAACTAGATGGCCATTGAATGTAATTCAATGTAATTAATGAGAGTAGGTAGCTTGGAGGGAGAGCTCGAGAAGCCCCTCTTTTGTAGAAGATCTTTGTATCTAGATTCATTAGGTAAGGACATAATAGAGGAGAGGAGAGGAGAGTCAAGACTCTGTGGAAGTCTGATCTTTTGTACACGTTGTAATCAAACAATCATGTTAATGAAAAAGAGCAGTTTTTCTTGCATTTGATTTCTTGTGTATGGTTATTTGTTTCATGAATGTCATCTATGTGTTTATATGAATGTATGTTGTAGATGTGTATGAATAGTTTCCATCTGCTGGGTGAAGATATGATTCTCTATCTGTGAGTTTGTTGGAATTGTTTATGGGTTCTTTAAGCTGTGCACGGAGTGCACAACAGAGTATTGGGAACTCTGTGGCCAGCGCAAGGAGTGTGCATCTAAACTCTTTCGAGTCAAAGAAGAACGTGTCAAGAGGGCACACCAGAAGGATTCATAGACTCAAGAAGAGCCTCAAGGTTACTGAACACCTTGGAGGGAAGACTGTGCAGAGAAGGCATAGAGGAGAGAACAAAATTGTTGAAGATTCTGTAAAGCTCTGCCAGGAGGGCATTGAGCAAGTGCGAGTGCGCACAGGTGAACTATGTTTCGAGTTCTGAGAAGAGGAGCGTCAAGGATAAGACACTCACAGAGTCACTAAACACCCTGTAAGCTCATCAAGGAGTGCTTGAGTCGAAGTTTCCAAGAGGGCACGAATATCCCTTCGAGGGACGAAAGGGACATAGACCTTTGAGGTTCGAGCAGTTGAAGCTCAAGGTGAAGCAGAGTTTTTGAACACTCTTGAGGAAGACTTGTGCAAGGACTGCACTAGGCCAACACTTAGACAAGTGTTGCAAGAAGTCATTTGAGAGACTTCATCAAGCGCAAGGAGTACGCCAGAGATAAAGTAGTTTCACTTTACAAGCTTAGGAGAAGTAGTGCCAAGTTGCACATAGAGCGCAAGTGTGCACTAGGGCCGAGGTTAAATTTCATTGCCAAAGCTCATGAGGGAAAACATCGTCGAGACCCAATACATCAGGGCTCACATGAGGTAGATCAAAGGCGAAGCCTTTGAAACGTATGAAATCTTCCAAGTCAAAACAAAGTGCAATCTTAGGAGGAGGAGCGACAACTGTCGTCAGATCAGTTGCAAGGGAGAGATCTGGGTCATTGGAATTCATGTCCAGACACCCAGAAGAGTGCATAAGAGGAGAACATATCCCATCCGTCGGATTTGAGCGTGTGTACCAACAGTCGTTGAATCCAAAGGTAAGTGAACAAGACTTAAATATTTTAAAAGTGCGTAGGAAAGCAGACTCCCGAAGTCCCGAAGTTCCGAAGCCCATCGGAACCGTCCATCGTCCAGGTTGACAGGTGACATTAGATCATCGTTTCGTTGATTCGTTGATCAAGAGAAATAGAAGCAAGAGGAGTGAAAGCTCCCGAAGGCCGATATAGCGGAGAAGATCATGACCGTAGATCTAAGGGAGACAGGTGGAAGTAGATCTGAGAGTTTGAGGATTCGGACTTCGGAAGATTTGCAAGGAGAACAGTTCAAACTTCGTGAAGTGCGGAGTGATTCTAGACCGTCAGATCCATAAGAGCACATGGCAGAGATCCATACACTCTGGGAAGAGGAGGAAGAACGTAGGGGAGCATTGACTTTATGAAGTCAGATTCTGCGAAGAGATCCTAGTCGTTGGTTGGAAGGCGGGGACATGGCAACAGATAAACGAATTCGTGGATTCACGATTCAGATAATTTGCAAGGAGCAGAGTGAAAACTTTGCGAAGTGGGAAGCCTAGGAGATTAAGCCATGGGTCATAGCCCAAGGTCATGTGGGAGGAGGGCCTAGGAAGAGAAGCTAGTGCCCATTGAATGAAATTAGCCGATTTGGAGTTTCGAAGTAGCAATCGTAGTCGTCGACTATGGAGTATATCCGATCGTCGATTTGAGTAAAGTGATTTCACCGATTCAGAGATCGGGTAAAAGGGAGCAAGCAACCCTCAAAAGTTTTGAAGCGCGGATTCGTGAAGGAAGCTTTCCCACAGTCGTAGTTTGTGGTCATGTGAAAGGAAGGGGCTTATCCAGGAGAGCTAGCGCCCATTGGCGTGGAGATTTGAACAACACTAAGAAGAGGGCCCGCGGGTGCCATACGACCTGCGCCTTAGGAGAAAGGGGGGGCTTGTATAAGTTGTTTTGGGTTCCAGCTGGGGGCCTAAAGAGCTAATCCAGCGCAATGATCGAAGATCCTTGACCGGGAGGTCACAAAACCCCTAGGAGGGGAGGGGGGTTGCATCAAGTGGTATCAGAGCTTGATTTCGCCTGTAGATTTCAGGTGGAAGAGAAGAAGGAGATTGAGTGAAATGCTCTGCAAGTGGAGATATATTTTCATGTAGGCAACAAACATTTGACAACCAGGTGAGCTGTGGGAGAAGTTGGGGATGCTCTCAATTGCAGAGTGAACATCAGACTTGCCAGGAGGGTAGGTAGATGGTGAATATGGCTACTGAAGGCCATAGGCGTGGTCAAGACAAGGACCACCAGTAGAAAATCAAAGTTGAGATAGACAAAGAGCTCAGCGATATCAGAGAAAGAATGGAATAGCTGACATTGAGGATGCAACAAGAAGCAAAGGTACACTGGACATATGAATGGATTTTGAAGAGGAAAGTAAAATGGTCGGTTCATAAATTGTTGGCCAGGGGACAACGAAAACTATTGAGAAGGTGGTTGAGGCATGTTGAAAGCCTTAGAGACACAGAGTAAGTGGTTTGCATCTGTGAACCAAAAGTTGGAAGAACCCTTAGTAATGAGGAGGAGATGGGATCATTGGAGGATCTCATAGACTGCCAGGAGGGCAGTGATAAAAATTCATATTGATAGGGGGGCAATGAGATGAGATTAGGTAAGGATCTCATAGACTACCAAGAGGGCAGAAGAGAAATCCCAAATTTCCAGGTGGGAAAGGGAGAAGAGAGGAGACTATATGGAAGTCTCATGAACTCAGTTGAGAGTTCATATAAGCAAGGGGAGGTGATGGAGGAGGATCATAAATGCATTCTGATCATTGGAGGAATTGAGGTATTCTTTCCACATAGCCCTGTTGAGGCCAAAGCGTGTGTTGCAGATGCAACAATAGAAGAAGGACAACCAACAATGACTGTCATAGAGGAGGAGAAGGAGAAGATACTGATGTCTGCCCATGCAAAAGAAGAAGTGCATGTAATTAAGATGCTCACTCTGTGGGAGAAGGAGTTGGAGATGCTAGAGGATTGGTTGAATAATCCAAAACCAGAAGATGGCTGCCAGAAGACAATTATGCAGATTGTAGGAGAAGAGAATTCAACATAATTGCTCAGAAATTTCATCCAGGAAGCTGAACAGGAGATGACTGCAACGTTGAAGCATGCAGTAAACAATGGACCAGAATTCCAGTCTGAGGAGCAACTGGAGGAAGCCGGAGTTACAGCACAAGGAGAATTGGCAGAAGCAAATCTGTTAGAGGAGATAACTGAGCAACAAATCAGTGATGAGACTGCAGAACTGAAGTCTGCAGCAGGGTGGCAAGATAAGGCCACAAGAGATGGATAAAACAGCAGGGGAGATCAGGTTGATCTACCCATTAACAAGGAGGAGATGCAACAACACGGTCTACATGGAAGAGGAAGCCAAACATATAATAGTTGGAAGAGGTGATTGAGGATATGAGGAGGTTGATGTTGAGGTCGGTGCAAGAAACTACCAACAAGGGGAAGTTGTAACACCCTGTTTCCCCCAGTCAGTAAAAATAACTATATTGGCCAAGAACTATGGCAAACTCAAAGACGTGAATGTTTGATTTGACAGACCTTTTTATGAAAGGTCGATGAATGTAAATTATGTTATGAATATGTGTTGTATGGCTGCTGGGAGGGGGATGTGCTAAAAGAGACCACGATGGCTAATGAGAGGTGGTGGAAGGGACCTAGAATGGCTGCGTTAACTTCCACCGAGCCAGTATCATACTGGTTTTACTTGCTCAAAGACCAAAGCAACTCTCTGACCCCGGAATGGATTTCCCGTCAGATTGGTAGGTGGGGACGCTCCTCAAGAGTTAATGAGGGGATGGGGGTGAACCGCCCATCCGTAACAGCTCCCAGACCTGACCGTGGACGCGAAAATTCACGCCACATGCAATCTTCCAGAGAAAAGGAAAGAGAGGAAGTGTGGTAAGGGGGAGAAGGGAGAACACGTGCGATAGGGATCACGGGGAAGAACTGGAGAAACTATGGAAACATAGGAAGTTTCGAACAGAGAAGAAGGAGAGTAACCTTTGTCCTTGACTTCCGTTGAGCTGGAAGTAGAAAATTGAACCTCAAGCATCGTGGTCTATCTCGGGGGTGGCTAGTGGTAAATCCGTTTGGAGTCATTGAGCCTACGGTTGGGTGGAAACAAGCACCCCTCTCAGCAGTCGCGTCACACCTGGTGTTTTCTGATAAGTGTTATGTCTTGTATTTTTGAATCGAATGCATGCTCATGTTTATATGCTCATAAATGGTTTCTGTATGGAAGTGTTTTCTTGTGTTTTTATTTGGACACATGAGATACATGCTTATACTTATATGACCATAATAGGTCTATGTATGGAATGATTTGGTTTAGAATACGAGCCCGTTCCCTTGAGAATTGTCCCATCTACTTGGTTCGCACGATGCCCTGGTTTAATTTCCTGAAGGCACTTCTCTCGGGAAGCTTCCTCGCACTCCAGAGTCGGAGTGAGTCCCTCGAAAGGACTACTATGATAGTAAACCCACGAGTTTACTTTACCCTTACCACCGAATTTATAGCTCGGCGAATTAGGAAGATTTTTACTCAGGTCACCAAGCCTAGGGATAATTTACCCAAGAACCCTCTGAAAGATCTGTCGGAGCTCTATTGCCCGTCGACCTTAACCTTCGCATAGGCAGAAGGGTGGACTTGGAAACATATTGAAAGTCCTGGAGTATCCGGACTTGTTCATCGACATTTCGACATTTCGACGTTTCGACACCCGGGAAACCAAAGGGAAAGACCCTTCGTCATCGCAAGTCGCGAAGTCCCGGTATGCAAAACTATGAATTATCTTAGTGTGAATAGGTTTCGACATTTCGGCATTTCGGTGTGTCGGCACCCGGGAAACCAAAGGGCAAGACCCTTCGTTGTCGCAAGTCGCGAAGTCCCGGTATGCGAAACTCTGAATTATCTTAGTGTGAATAGGTTTCATCATTTCGACGTTTCGGCACTCGAGAAACCAAAGGGAAAGACCCTTCGTCGTGGCAAGTCGTGAAGTCCCGGTATGCAAAACTCCGAATTAGCTTAGTGTGAATTGGTTTCGGCATTTCGACATTTCGACGTTTCGGCACCCAGGAAACCAAAGGGCAAGACCCTTCGTTGTCGCAAGTCGCGAAGTCCCGGTATGCGGAACTCCGAATCAACTTAGTGTGAATAGGTTTCGGCATTTCGGCGTTTCAGCACCCGGGAAACCAAAGGGGAAGAACCCTCGTCTTCGCAAGTCGTGAAATCTCAGTTCACGAAACTTCGGGAGGATCTGGACCATCCATCGGAGGAGATGAGTGGTGAGTGGTCAGAGTTCGGGGAAAGCTCTGAAACCTCGTAAGCCATTGGATCTCGTAGGACAACAAGGGGGTTAAGGTTGAGTGTCCTTCAATGCCCTTAAGCTCAGGAGGGATAGTGACCGTCAGATCCAGATCAACAAGGTTCGTTGATCTCCTACATGAATTTCCATATCGGAATTAGGGGATTTGAGTGACATGAGTTCTAGATTCGTTGCATCGTGAACTCTCGGTTCATGAAAATCTGAAGAGATCTAGACCGTCGGATCTCGTACAAGAACTCACGTATCGGATTTCGGATTTCGGGGTTCGAATAGTTGAAATACTCGACTCTCTTGCATTTCGAACTCTCGGTTACCGAAATCCCGATACAGCCAAGACCGTCGGATAAGGGGGAGATTCACAGCCGTCGATATCAACAAAGGTACGATTTTAGGTTTCGGGGTTTGAAGAGTCGAAGGACTTGATTCTCGGGCATCACTGAGTCACGAATTGAGAAAGGCGCCTCTTGTCTTGGCCCGAGGTCATAATTGATGATCACATGGAGGTGAAGCCCGTGCTTGGTTCTTGAGTTGTACACGACGGGTTTTCAATGAAAGAACCGGTGGATTGGTTTAGTGAAGGTTCCGAAAGGAAGAGCTAGCTTTCACTAGGACCTCGTAGGAACTCAGGGATTCTGTTCCTCGAGAAAAAGGAGAAAAAGGCGAAAAATCTATTAAGCCGTAGTCGATATGTGACAAATTGGTATTAGAGCATGGTTACAACACTTGGCTTGCTT
>WSFP011532845.1:0-11965 GCA_009831015.1 Picea engelmannii
CTATAGCTCAACACTTCTCTTTACATGCTTCTCATAGTTACATGCTCCTACATGTCTCTTCTTCCATTAGACTATGTCTCAACATTTCCCATGCTGACATGCAGACCTCTAATCTCCTACTCATGGTTGTAAGACTCTTTTGCATCCTGCATATCTTTAGTTCCTCATATAGGAACTAAAGTCTAATTTCCTGTATCTCTAATTTTGCAAGAATGTGCATGCAATAATTGTTGTTATAATTAAGCACATTAAAATATATTTATTAATTAGATTACATGTCATTCTTCATTTCAAATTATGAAGAATAAAAATGAACTAATCCAAATTCTAGGTTGATAGATGAATTCTTCTCCTCAAGACCTTTCCAATGACTATTCGTTTGCTCAAATGTGAGTTCCAAGCTGAAAGTTATGGTCTTTAGAAGTTTAGATTGTTTCCTCATTTTACCCCTATATGCTACATGTGTCTTCTTTCTCTCCCTGCACATTTTTATGTACCCAGATCCCAAATTTGGCTTTACAATTGTCTTCTATGTTCTATAAGATTTCCATAGACTATTCGTCTGCGCTAAACAAACTTCTGAGCAAGGAGTTATGCCCTTCGGAAGTAAACTGGTGCTGAAAATATACCCTCTACAGTTTCAACTGTAACTTTCTCATATGAGCTCTGTCTTATGTCTTGAATAGCTCGTTGAAAATCTCTCTCTGAGTTCTTCTACTTAAGTTGTATAAACTCTATGTGGTACCTTTGACACAATTTTGAAAATTAGAACTCCCAAAAATGTGGTTTAGGGTCTCAATATGCCCCTACAAGTTGAAGACCTTCAAAAATCACAAAATTTCATAGAAAAATGATTGTTTTTACTGTTATAACAATCTTTCGAACTGAGTCGTAGATCTCAAATCAGAAGAAATATTAACCATTGATCCATTAAACCTTTCCCAGGCCCACAGATCAATCTCCATTGTTGATTGTCGACTTGAAGCAATCTAGACCATCCAATCTCCAACATTCAAACTCCATCGATGATCGACAATTCCTTTTGGCAATCCAAGACTCACTCACAAATTTTGTTGGGCCCCAATTCTTGACCATCAAACATTTCTCTTTGCAAACCATTTTTTTCCCACGAATATCGTCGAACCTTGATCAGTGACAATTGGTCATCGATGAATTCCTTTGACAACCAACTTGTTTACAAGTTTTGTTGAATCTTGATCATTGACCATCGACCATCGACCATCTCTTGTCCAACATGGAAACTATGCTAATGTGACATGACACATAGATGTTGACATGACATGACACATGGATGATGATGTGGTAAGACACATAATCATCATTTTTCCTTTCATTGACAATAAACAACTTTTTTTGGATGAACTAAACACCTCACTAATTTTTCCAACCCTTGATTATCGACCATCGCGGTCGATGATTTCCTTTGAACGCATGAAAACTTTCACCAAATTATACTGACCCCCAATCATCAACGATCAACGATCAAAATTTTCCTTTGGACACATGAAACCTTTCGCCAAATTCTACCGACCTCCGATTATCGACCATTGATAATTTCTGCTGGAAAACTAAAACTCTTCTCAAATCTCGTTGATCTGACTATCGACAATCAACAAATTCTCTTGGACATAACCAAATACTTTTACCAATCTCATCGACCTAAACATTGGCCATCAACGATCTCTCTTAACAAACTCCAACACTTAGATATTTTCAACCAAATCCCAGGTGAATCTTAGCTGTCGATCTCCTATTCAAAATGATCTCGACTATTGGCTTGCCAAACTTCTCTCAACTTTGCTGATGAATATCGACCATCGATTTTCTCTATTTTCCAAGATCTGAAAACAAATCATGACTGTCAATTGTCTCCCACCAACAAACTTTGAAAACTTATAAGTTTTTAATCAACTTATGATGAATCTGAGCCGTTGATCTCAAGATCAAATGTGATCTCGACTGTTGATTCATCAAACTCTCCCTGCTCCTTCAACCACCATTAGAATGTAAATTTCAACCTTCTTGATCGAATGTAACTTTGCAATCCTGTCGATTGAATCCATTAAACCTGTTAGATAGTTCCGAGGCATTTGAAACTCAAATTTGCTCATGAATTTGGGTATTTCGCTCTAATTTTCTCCATTTTCCCCCAAATTCATTATAGATCAAAATTTGGAACATTGAATTAACCTAAATTCGCATTGGTTCAAATTCCATGTGGGTCCAGTGTTGAAGAATAAACTTTGATACCACTTTGTGATGTTCCCTAGCCCCAAGCTGGGTCACGCTACTGCTCAAACGACCCAATAAATTTTTTGATACCATTTCTAAATGCATAAATAACACACACAACATTACATTCAAGCTTATGCAATGGTCCATGCTAATTAAAAATGTAAATGCAATGGCTTAACTATTGATAGCAACAACTAAATGCATACAACATCATTCGACCACAAAAATAGAGATTTGAATGCATCCTTCTACTCTTGACAAGAAACACTAACGAAGATAACTCAGAGTAAAACACACAACACCTATATCACTATTTAACATAAATAAACACAACAAATAAGAACACTTATCTTATGAAAATATGCAACCCGTTGTAGAGGACGGATGTTCCTCTCAACCGTAGACTTCTTGTTCTAGTTATCAACAACAAGTCACCCCCGAGTTGGAGCTCTGAATCCATAGGAGACAGTGGTCCTTAAGGTTGGCTAAAGTCCCCCTCTCAACAACCAATTCTCATAGCTAATTATAGTCCACCAATTCTCTTCCCCGCAACTTGCACAACACCTTGTTGTTCTAGTTCTCAACAACAAGTCACCCTCGAGCTGGGGCTATGAATCCACAAGAGATGGTGGTCCCTAAGGCTGGATAAAGTCCTCCTCTCACCAACCAATTCCCACAACTAATTTCTGCCCACTAGCTCTCTTCCCCACAACCTACACAACCCAAGGGATGGGATCTCCTTTTACTGCTCACAGTCCCTCAGGCCTTCCCACTCCCCTCCAGGGCTTCCGACATAGGTTGAACATGAAATCTCTTTGTTGGGACCTAATGAACTCTACAATTGCAACAAAAATTCACACAACAACAAAACACTTGTTTTCTTGACAATTTTTGAATAGAACGTTTCTCATAGGACCACAACTTCTCTTCCCATGAAATTACAACTCCAAATAACCACCATACATGCCCACTATAATTTCCTTCAAGCTTCAACACTCAGAACTCCTTTGTCATTCAGAAAAACTCCATGTAAAAACTTCCCTCCATGTCAAAATGTGAATGAATAATTCTGCCCTTCTACCCATACGGATTTTTCCTCTCTTTCTCTTGCTTGCTTGACTTACACTCTTCCCCAAGCTGATTGTGCTCAACCCCCATGCTCTGAATAACTATGGGATGTGACTTCTCACACCCACCCTCTTACATGAATTCAATGATTGGGCTTTAGAACACTCAACAGATAATGAAAAGTTTATAGCAAGGATGATTTAGAAAGAAATGGTTTGGGTTTAATAGACATGGGTAACTCTCCCCCAACTTGGATCCCTTCGCTCTCTTGTGGAAACTAAGCCCCAAAATCTTTGTCTGTGTCCATCTGTAGTTGGCGATACATTTTATTTATTATATTCAATTTACATAATTTACATATTACATCGCTTGACCCTTGGCCTTACATCACATTTACAATACGCTAATTTGGGGTTTGAAAACATAGATGTTACAATTAAGAGAAACATTCCAATATCACCATAAGTTTGTTGAGATTGAAGGTTAGGAAGGTTGATAGTGTGATAGATCTTTTGAAATTGAGATCTAATCTGGTATATGCTCGACAATCTAAGAGAAAGTGCTTCTCATCTCCAACCCTCTTACTGTCATAAAGTTGACAAATTTCATCTCGTCACTTTTTGAAAATTGCCTAACTCCCATTTTCAGTGCAAAGTTTATTCTTATCTTAACAATGCTGATTTTCTTCTTTTTCTTTTACACTTACACCACAATTTTTCTTTAAATTTAGAAATAATAATATTTTTAATATTTATCCTTTTTCTACAAAATGATTTCTTCAACATCCTTATGCCATATCCATGATTGATAAATAAATAAATTCATCTTTTTCAAGATTGAAATTCCTTTAAAATTTTACCTTTTAGTAATAAAAATTTGAACAGCTTGGGCAAGTCAACTCTCTAGCGCCCTCCATATGATCCTAATATCCCTCCACAAAACCATGGGCTACCTATGAACCCTTGAATAGGTAACCGTTCCCCACAACTAAAATCACACTCCAGAGCACAACTATCGTCGTTATCCACTGCAAATTTGTACCTCTATGCACAACTCCCATTCAAGTCTCCTAAAAATTCGCCTTTAACAACAATGAAGATCAACTGGCTTTTAATGCCAGTTACCCGGGCCAGGGTTTCATCAGTGGCAGGGCTGAGCACAAGGCTCAGATCCGACTTGGACGGAAACAAAAACTCACCAGAAGAATTACACAACGAGGACGATGCATTTGTGAACACCCTCTGCGATTTGGTGAGGGGAAAAGAAAGTTGGAAATATTCATTGTCGAACAACAGAATTCTGGACGGATTAACGTCCGCCCATGTAGAGAAATTTCTGCTAAAATCAAGCGACGATCCCAGGTTATCTCTTAGGTTTTTTAATTGGCTGGGGTTACATCAGGGTTTTAAACATAGTACTCGAAGTTATTGCATTCTCGTTCACATTTTAATCGTAGCTAAGTTGCAATGGCCTGCTTCCTCTGTTACGCAGAGCTTGCTTCAGCAGATCCCAAACACTAGGGAAATCTTTGAAACCCTAGTTTCGACCTCTGAACCTTTTGGTTTTTCTTGTTTGGCATTTGATCTGCTAATTCAAGCGCATCTTCAGGCAATGATGATTTTGCGTGGTCTCGAGGTGTTTAATTTGATGAGGGAATTGAATTTAATGCCCACATTGAGGTCTTGTCATGGAATTTTGGATGGATTAGTGAAGATTAATAAGATTGAGACTGCATGGGAGGTTTATGGGGTTATGCTTCAATCTGGGGTTATCCCGGATCTATTTATTTATAATACTATGATACTTGCTTGCTGTAAGGAAAGGAAAATGGAGAAGGCAAACGGATTGATTGTGGAAATGGAAGAACGGGGTTTGAGTCCTAGCATCGTGACTTATAATATATTGATTAATGGGTTGTGCAGAACTGGGTGGATTGGTGAGGCTTTTGAGGTCAAGAATGAGGTTATGAAGAAGGGGTTGAGGCTAAATGTTGTTACTTACAGAACTCTTATTCATGCCCTGTGTAAGGTTGGCAAGATCAGCCAGGCAGGTGACTTATTGAAGGAAATGCAGGAAATAGGTTTAGTTCCAGATGAGGTTACTTATACGACATTAGTTCATGGGTTCTGTAGGGAGGGGAAGACTGGGGAGGCTTTTAAATTGGTGGAACGTGGAGTTGTGCGGAATGCTTTTGCTCTCAGTGCACTTATTAACGGGCTCTGCAAGGCAGGGAAATTAGAGGAGGCAAAGGTTATGTTGAAGAAAATGGAGAAAGGGGGCTGGGCACCTAATGATGTTACTTACAGCATTCTGATTGATAGATTCTGTAAGGCAGCACGTTTGAGAGAAGCTTTTGATTTGCGAGATGAAATGTTGGAGAGAGGTTTAGTGGCAAGTGTGTTCACTTACGGTGCTTTAATTCATGGCTGCTGTAAGGCAGGGCAAATGGAAGAGGCAAACAAATTGTTCAAGGAAATGTTGGAGAAGGGCTTGGCACCAAATTGTATTACCTACACTATATTGATAAGTGGACATTGTAGGCAAGGAAATTTTGAAGAAGCTTTTATGCTCCGGGACGAAATGTTGGAGAGAGGTATTGCCCCAGACACTGTTACGTATACTGCAATTATCAGTGGTCTTTGTCAGGCAAATAAAATGGCGGAGGCAAATACTGTTTTGAATGAAATGCGGAAACGAGGCTTGTTACTAAATTTAGTTACCTACAATGCAATGATTGATGGTTATTGCAGGGAAGGTAATATAGTAAAAGCTTTTGAGCTACGAGATGAACTGGTGGATAAAGGCATGGTTATGGACGTCTATACATACAATGCACTTATCAATGGTCTATGCAAGGCAGGCAGAACGCAGGAGGCCAGGGATCTGATGAAGGAAATGCTTGGCAAACATGTGATGCCCAACGAGTTTTGTTACAGCTCACTTATTAGTGGATATTGTGATGAAGGAAACACAGAGGAAGCTTTTAACATTTACAATGAAATCGTAAAGAAAGGAATTGAGCCAGATATTGTAACCTACAGTGCGCTTATTCATGGTTTTTGTAAGGCAGGCAAAATGCAGGCCTCACATGCACTTCTGAATGAAGTGCTGGATAAGGGATTGATTCCTGACAGTGTTACATACACCACACTAATTGATGGATACTGCAAGCAAGGAAACAACTCAGAAGCATCTAAGTTGTACGATCAAATGATCGAGAAAGGTTGTGCTCCAAATGTTATGACCTATACCTCACTTATCGGTGGCATGTGCAAAGCAGGTAAAACAGAAGAGGCTGGCATACTTTTAAAAGAAATGTCGGCTAAGGATTTAATACCAAATGAATTAACTTACAGTGTCTTAATCTATGGACATGTCAACATAAGGGATATGGAGGGTGCTTTCAAGGTGTGTGACGAAATGATGAAAGCCGGATTTATGCCCAATGTTGTCATTTACAATACTTTAATCTTGGGTCTCTGTAAGACTGGGAGGATATCAGAAGCTATAGGATTATTTGAAGAGATGCAGAATAATGGTTTGTTACCTGATGATGTTACTTATACCACACTCATTGATGGATACTGCAAGAAGGGTGACTTGGTGGAAGCTTGCGAATTGTGGGATAAAATGTTGTATAATAATTTGAAACCAGATGTGGTTACTTACAATGCGCTACTGTATGGATGTTGCATTGAAGGTAGCTTGTTGGAGGCTATCGAACTTCGTGATGAAATGGTGCATAAAGGTATTTTGCCTACTTTGATCACTTACAATACTCTTGTTTATGGCTTCTGCGTGGCAGGTCAGATGCAAGAAGTAACCAATCTGTTGGATGAAATGGTAGGGAGAGGAGTGGAGCCAGATCGCATAACCTACGTTACTGCAATTAGGGGTCACTGCAAATCTGGCAATATGCATGAAGCATATAGGATTCAGAAGGAAATGACAGAAATAATATCAGAGTAAATGAAGACACAGGAGGGGATTGGACCTCACTGCTCACAGCATTGCTTACATTGCTATAATTACGGGTCACTGCAAAGTTGTCAATATGCATGAAACATATAGGATTCAGAAGGAAATTACAGAAAGAATATCACAGAGTAAATGAAGGTACAGGAGAGGATTGTGACCTCACCACATTGCTGGCTATATGATTCAGAAAGAAATGGCAGAAAGAATATCACATAGTAAATGAATGCACAGAAGGGGTTTGGAACTAGATCACATCACTTACTCTATTGCAAATAATGGTAACTGCAAAGATGGTAACATGCATGAAATTCTCACACTCAAAAAGAATGGCAGAAAGCTTATCTTAGAGAATGAAGGTACACAATGTGGAAAGTTCAATGAAAAGAGTGCTGTTTTCATGGACCAGGTTATTTTTGGAGTGCTTGGAGACAAGACCATTAGAATGCTTAAACAATATTCCATTGCAAGGGTGCTTTTTCTGCTCGATATGGTCTTGTATCAGACAGCAGTGCTTTCTGCCCAGAATAGACTTCTTGTGCTTAAAATCAAAGTATACAAGGGATGCTACAGTACAACAATGCTTGGATCCAGAAGGTTGGTATTTTCATATCTCACACAAGTAACAGACTCTTTTTGTCTTTTTCCACTGCAGATTTAATTTCCATCTGTCTCACAATGTCCATAAAGCAATTTTGCCCTTTGCTGCAAATGAGGGAGTAGATTGATTAACAGAGGGTCTTCTAACACAAGTCTTGTTACTCATCAATACCGGTTTTGTTTCAGTTATCTGCAAAAGCAACTCTCACTGAAAGATCATAATTACTGAAATTTTCACCCGGGATTGTTGCATGGGCCTATAGCCATTTTTTCTTGCACCATTAAGGCCTATACTTTGAACGTGGACATGGCTGCAGCTCTGGAATTAGGGGGAAAATGCATTCACTACCGATTTCCAAATATAGGTTTCTATGAAAGAACTTATTTGATGAAAAACAGGGGAGTATCTGAGAGATATACCTAAAGCAGACTTTGGATAACGAGGGATGCAGGGTCAAACAAAGATTAAGATGTACTTGACATTTCAACACCTATTTCAAACATTTGAATGAAGGGTGAAAATACTTGATTCGATAAAAAATGAAATGTTGTCAGTGCATTCTCTTGTCTTAAATACGATTCATTTTATAAGTATGGATGTTTTTACAAAGAAATGACAATGAATCATTTCTCAATCATGTTGTAGTGACCATTTTATTCCCATTTTCTTGGTCTTGGTGTATAATTTATTTATTTCTTAACCCTTAAAATTTTTGCTGTTGATGTTTTTGGTTGGTTATGCCATGGAGGAAGCAAGTGTGGTGGACCATGTCCTCACTAGTGTCCAGATGTCCTTCAAATTTTTGCATGCCACTTCGAGTTGTTAACCTTTCCTATTCGACCATAAGCCGTTGTTGGTCGCATGTTACTTTCTCCTTGCAAAGCAACCTTGGATTACTATTTGACCATCTTTTTGTCATGTTGTATGCCAGAAAAACATATTTTGTATCTTCTTTTCTGTTTCTACTTCCTACCTTTGGCCTCACGAAAGTCCTGTTTTATCTTGTAGATTGTTTTGGGTGCTGTTAAGCATTTGTTTTCACATATCTTTTACTATCTCACTATCCACCATTCCTTAGGTTATTCCCTTTTGTGCTAGGAAACTCCTTCGTTGAAAAATTTCAGTTTGATCTTGCTAATTAGCTGTTGTGTGCACCAAGCCAAGGCTATCAACGAGGAGTATGATACACTTAGGTCATGAATAGCTAAGAATGGTTTCTAGGGCTCAATAAGCACTTGCTGTTACAATCTTGGTTTGAGATGAATGAGGAACACTTTGGTACCCTAAAACTTGGTATGCACGTTTTCACAGTTAGTCATAATGTTAGAGAAACTTCTGGATCAAAACTGTGTGTGGAGTTTTGAAACGTCTAATGTTTCGAGTCGACACTCAACCCATCATCAGAAACATGAAAAGCTGATATATTGTAAAAAAATGTTGAGGTATGTAAATATAGAATAATGGAGATTACCATTAACAAGTTGGAACTAGCCATTAACATTAAATAAATTAGTAAGGGTAATATATTAGATGAAAATATAAATGTAAAATAATGGAAATTACAGTTAACAAATTGATTGGCATTAAGTGAATTAGTAAGGGTAATACATTGGATGAAAGATCAGAATAATTAAAAGTAAAATATATATATTAAAGTATTCAATTGATATAATAATAAATTATTAAATTAAAATAATAATAATTAAAAGTAAAAATGAATTATATAATAGAGTAATCAATTGAAATAAGTATAAAATTAGGAAAAGGTTCGAGTTGTGGAGATAGGGGGAGAAGGTAAAAAAATCCTTAAAGATATTGAGGACGATTAATGATGTGATAAAATAAAGAGATAATAAATTAGGATATGGAAAGGGGAAATGAGAGAAGATTAAGGGAGATTAATAATAAAGTAATTAAAGAGAGTAATTAAATAAAGTTAATAGTAAAATGGAAGAAAAGAGTTGTGGAAATTGGGAAGAAGGTCTAATTAAAATATTCATTAAAGGAGATTAATTAAGTGATAAGAGAAGGGATAATAAATAAGGTGAGGTAATATTAGGATAGGGAAAAGAGAAAAGAGTAAAAAATTAAGGGAGATTAATAATTAAGTAATTAAAGAGAGTAAATGATTAAAGAGGGTTAATAATAAAATAGAAGAGTTTAATAAGGAAATTTAAAGTCAAAGGATATTAGGTTAAGAGAGCAAATAAAATATCAAGTAAGAGATAAAAAAAGGTGGTAAATTGATGTGAAAGGTGGAGGAATTAGAGATTTGGAGATAAGATGCTAGGAGAGGATCAAAAGGAGACTAGGCACCTGTTTGGCTAAATAGGTAGGACAAAGAGGCAAGAGGTTGGTGTCAAAGGTGAAAGTTTAATGGTCAAGGTGATGAATGATGGGTTTTCAAGAGTGGCTAAGTTTGTAGCCACGTTCGCGGTTAAAGTTATTAGGATGTTTTTCATTTTTGAGGGCTTCCCGAATGAGACGGGAGGAGTAATGAGAGATTGGGGCTAAGATTTTGGTTTGGTGAAAACAAATCAAGTGCTTGGATTTAGAGGAGTGTTTGGCGATAACAGATTTAGAGATTCGGTTATGGGCAGTGTCAATCATATGCTCCTTAAGCTTGGTTTTAAAGGTTCTTTTGGTTTGGCCTATGTAAGATTTCCCATAGGAGCACGGAATTTGGTAAACTCCTAGGCCAAGCATTGGGTCAGATTTATCTTTTGCAGTTCTGAAAAGTTGTTTAAGGGTTTTGTGAGGTTTGAACATAGTTTTGATATTCATCGTAGCCAAGAGTTTTGTGATGTGATTGGTGGTCCCTTGGATATAAGGAAGAGAGAGGAGAGCACGAGGAGGAGAGGAGGACAATAAGGTTTTTGGTTTAGGTTTGCTGGTTGAGCGGAAGGTTTGGTTAATCTGGGAGAGAGAGAAGCCATTGGACAAAAAGGCTTTGGTTTAATGGGCCTTTTCCCCCTCGAGGTATTGAGGGGCGAATATGTGGAGGGCACGAGTGATCAGGGTTTTTAGGACAACACATTTTTGAGTTGGGTGATGGTGGGCGCTGGCATTGAGATATTTGTCAGTGTGAGTTTTCTTCCTGTAGAATTGGTGGGAGAGAGAGCCATTAGGAAGACAAAAGATGAGAACATCCAAGAAGGGGACCGAGTTGTCTTTTTGGGTTTCCATCGTGAATTAGATGTGGGGGGAAAGACGATTGAGATGATTAAAGAAAGAGATCAGGTTGGAATGGCCATGAGGCCATATGACAAACATGTCATCTACAAAATGAAACCAACATTTGGGTTTGAGAGGAAAGTTACTTAAGGCTAGAGACTCAAAATGTTCCATAAATATATTAGCCACCACAGGGGAAAGGGAGGATCCCATGGCTGTATCCTTGGTCTGTTCATAGCAAACCCCCTTAAAGGTGAAGAAGGTAGAAGAGAGGCAAATCTTGATAAGGTTAAGAGTTTCAGGGTCAACCGGTTTGGCGATAAGGGTTAGGGCTTCCGATATTGGAATTTGGTGAACAAAGACACCACATCAAAGCTGACCATAAGGTCATCATCATCAAAGTGAAGATTCCGGGTTTTATGAATGAAATCCGTGGAATCTTTAATAAAAGAGGAGGTTTTGCTGATGAAGGTTTGAAGCTTGTCAGGAAGAAATTGAGAGAGGGCATGAGTGGGGGCTCCTATGGTACTTATTATAGGTCTGAGCGGAATATATTTTTTTGTGTATTTTGGGTTGTCCATAAATCCTCGGGGTTTGGGGGTTATGAGGAGGGAAACACTTTTGGATGGTAGGATCCAAAGAAGAAGATTTGATGGCTTTGGTGACCATGTTGGTAATGGTATTAATAGGGTTTTTAGCTAAGGTTTTATGGGTAGAGGAAGAAAGGAGGTCAAGCAATTTAGATTCATAATCCGCAGAGTCCATAATCACAGTAGCATTTTCTTTGTCGGCTTTGAGGAGAAGGATGTCAAGGTTCTTGTTAAGGTGACAGATATAATCAAATTGTTCTTTAGTGAGGTTGGGTTTAGGAGGCTTGGTTTAGAATCAAAT